>ML811459.1:69970-103978 GCA_009831015.1 Picea engelmannii
TGATCAAGTCATCATTGCCATTTGTCTTCATACTAGAGAAGGATGACCTCCTATAAACCTTCTTGTCTTGTAAAGCATGCCAAAGGTCCATAAGATGATGAGTCGTGCCTCCAAATATGTGGAAAGGTACCCCAAAGGTGAGTAAACTAAAAGCTTCTCCAAATATGTAGAACTACATCAAAATATGTCGAGATCACCTCAACTTGAAAATATAACATGGATATCTATCACACCAATTGCTAGCTCTCACTTCCTTGGTCTAACCATGAATAATGAAGAGGACCATGCTCAGACAAGGTGGACCAAGAAAAGTATCCTCATTTGGGTCGGTCATGACCTACATTTGCCACCAAACTCGGGTAGGCACCTAGCACTATGATGTTGAGAAAAAGATACCTTTATGTGAAATGAAACATGCATTTTTAGGAGCTAACAAGAACCACAAACACATAAGGGCTACACTTGGTAGAATGATGCATTGCAGTATAAAGGGCGTAACTTTTTGGTATAAAATCAAACATTAAAATCAAGAGTGTTAATTGAATTAAATTCATCTCCCACAACAGATTATTCAGCGTTTCAAAAAAAATATGGATGGATTAAAGTGTTCATGCTTTTGGGATGACATGAAGAACAACATCCACACCTTTGTGGCCGAATGTGACACATGCTAAAGATACAAGGGTGAAACAGTGAAGTATCTAGGAACAATGCAACCTTTACCAATTCTTGCAATAGTTTGAATTGACATTTACATGAATGTTATTGTGTGGCTACCTAATGCAAGGAACGAATTGGTCATCATGGTGGTTGTTGACTTCCTTTCCAAATATGCTCACTTGTGTGCCTTATGGCATCTCTTCAAGGCCTAAGTAGTTGCATGAGTCTTCATGGACAATGTTTTTAAACTACATGTCATGCCTAATTCCATTGTGTCGGATCATGATCCTACATTTACCAACAATTTTTGGCAAGAGTTGTTTAAACTACAAGGGTATCCAATTGAAAATGGGCATGGCATATTATCCTGTTAACCCCTAGATTTGCTGATGCAACTTGAGGGTTAAGATCCAGCTAGCTTTCATTAGGTTGGTAATGCAGTGATAGGTGCGTCAGGTTTCACAGTGTAGTCCATTTTGGAGGTATATTCACCATATTTGGAGGAAATTGTTATTTTAGTAGTTTTCCTATTTTCTAGGAGCCTGAGTTCGAAGGTCTGCATGTCAGAGTTGATGACATATTTTTGGTCCTGGCGAGCTCGTGATGCCAATAGGATTTTTTTGGGCGACATGCACACATGACACGACCATTTTTAGCAGTTAGAGTTTCAAGGCTCGTACGTCAATTTTAAGCATAAAGTTGGATTCCTTGCAGAAAAACGGGTTTGATGAGATTGATTTCATAGACATCTGGGATGCTGCTATTTTTAGTAGTGCCTAGTTTTAGGTGTGGTATATTTGGTAGTGATCTCATAGCAGTGCCCTTCTTTTTTCGTCTTTCCTATTTTTTAGGAGTCGGACTTCTATTTTTGGCATGTTTATGTTTAGCAGTGCTATTTTTAGTAGGTGTGGGTTCTAAACTTCTGGTTCCAGTGAGTAGTTATGAACTGGGTCAAACTGCTAGGTCGCCTTCCTTTGGTATATTTGCCAGTGTGTTAAATTTGGTTTACTCTCACGAGTTCAGTTCTATTTTTAAGTGGATGACTCATTACCATTTTTGTAACCTGGGTTGCCTAGCTAAAATTGGATGCTTTCCTATTTCTCTTTGCTAACTTTGGAGAACTGGAGGTCTTGGAAAATTTCTATTTTTGACCAAGTCGACCTCTTTGACCAGTGAGCTGATTTTAGAAATTCTTATTAGAAGAGGTAGATTGGCTATTTGAGAAGTTGTCGACCTCATCATCCAATTGCATAATCTGATTTGTGATTGGAGTTTGACAAGTGTGAGGGTTAGATATGCTGAAATCTTGTCTTACTTTCCTAAAACAGAAATTAAAAGCTGACTTCTTCCGTTATAAATAGAATTCTGTGAGAGTTTGCATGAGCCATGCTTTATTCTTGGTAGGTCGACCCCTGTTTTATACTTGCTGACACGGTTTTAGAGAGTTTTAAAGAGAGGTTGATTCATATGTGTGGCTGTTGGAAGAGTGCAAGTGAGTTTACTAACATATCTGTTCACTTAACAGTCAGATAACAGCAGTGAAGGAGGCGCTGTAGCAGCCTAAACTCAGCTTGCAAACAGGACTGTCACCAAAACAAAAGTTAACTAGGTGTTAAGGCACTGATGATTGACTGGTGCAGGCCGATAGTGTGTTGTTTAGTGGCAGTTATGAGCAGTTTTTGTCTTCACTTAGCTAGCTGCCATCCATTCCTCCACTAAACTTTGCTTAGAAACAGGTCTTGGAATGATTTATGACTGTTATTTAGCAGATTTAGAGTGGTTTGTTCCACAAGTATAGCATTGGGCATCTCTAAAACAGCTACAAGTACAGCAGTGCATATTTATCTGTGGCAACCCTTCCATGCATGTAAATAACAGCAGTTACAGGTTCGTGCAGAGGATGTACAGATTTGGAGTGTAAGGTTCTATAAGAGAAGAGCGAATAGGATAGAGGGAGCGAGTTTTTTTCATTGAGCAGCAGCCAGCTTTCTTCTTTTTCCATTCATTCTTTCACTGCTGCCTCCATTCTGTGTAGTGCTTATTATGCAGCCAGTCTCGTATTTGTCTTCATGATGCAAATAATCTTTTGACTAATACATTGATAGGGTTTGATTATGCGGTTTCTTTACAGCGCTTCAAATTTGGAGGTTGAATAATCTCGCTTTGTTGCAGTGGTGTGGGTGGCCGAAGTGCCTTTACTTTGATTTTGTTCACTTAAAGCGCATATCCATCTTCTTTACATCTTTCATAGTTTAGTTGTTGTGAAGTGGAATCTATCATGTTATTTGTTTTTAAGATTTCTTGTGTTCTTGGTTGCTTGCACACATATAAAGGGCAACTACTTTGTGTGCTGATCACTCATACTAACCACGTAGGTTTTTCTAAGTGTTGATAGTGCATGAACATTAGGGACACCCCCCTGTCACTAGAGAAACACCAGTCTATCAGTTACCTTAGGCTAATTACTTGGTTGTTTTCTAGGTTTGCCTGGAGTAGATCTGATAGATAACACATCCCCAAACAAATGGTCAGACAAAAGTGGTCAATAAGTGTCTGGAAACCTATTTGAGATGTTTTACCTCAGAATGACAGGCACTATGGATTCAGTGGCTACCCCTGGCTGAATGGTGGTACAATGCCACTTATCATGGTGTTATCAAAATGTCACCCTATGAGGAATCTATGGAAAAAAATTCCATCAATGTCTCGTACTTACTAGGCACATCCATGGTTCATGAGGTGGACAAAACTGTGAGTGCATGCATTGACATTCTCCATACTCTCAAGGACAATTTGGCATTGGCTTAGACCAAAGTGAAGCAACAGGTCTATCAACATCAATCTGAGCATTGCTTTGAAGAAGGGGATCAAGTGTTCCTTCGTATCTAGCTCTATAAGAAGACATTGCTCAAGGAGAAGCACCACTAGAAGTTCACTCCTAAGTTTTATGGACCCTATCCAATAGTCAAATGTATTGGAGATGTTGCCTACAAGTTGGCTCTCCTAGTCCACTCTAAGATCCACCTAATATTTCACGTGTGAAGAAAGTAAGCGCCAAATTGCTGCGTTCAAATATCCTCCCATAATTTGATGAAGAGGGTTCCATTTTGTTGCAACTAGAGTCAGTTTTAGACAAAAGAAAGCGTTGTTTGCATCAACACATTATCCATGAAGATCTAGTAGAGGGATACGTTGCCCAAATATGCCACATCACAATACCATCCGCGATCCTTCAACAATTTCCATATCATGAGCCTTGAGGACAACACTGCTTTAGAAGGGGGAGGGCATGTTAGGGTCCCACCATAACTCACCTAGTTAAGGGAGTAGGTTATTACTTAATGTATAATGGCCACCTTTATTAAATAAGGTCGACTAAGTAGTTAGTGTGTAATCAATAATGTAAGGTGGCCTTGTTAAAGAAGGTCCACTAGGTAGTTGATGTAGTGTCATTAACGAAGGCCCACTAGGTGGTTAGGGTTTTGGATAGATAGAAACTATTTATAGTAGTAGAAGCAATCTAATTGGGTTCCAAGTGATTAATATTGTATTAGAGCTCTGCTCAATTGGAGGTTGGCCCCTCGAAGAGGCAAGTGAACATTGTTTCTTATTTAGAATATCAATAAAGGATTGCTTATTCATGTTGCTCCAATACTTCGGTTCTGTTTTATTTTCTTTCTGTACTTACATTTTTGTCAATACTGCTTTGATTTTTTGTGTTTCAACTATCAAAGTACACCACATACTCATTCCCATTTCCCTGTGATGTATGTTTATCACAATTTCTATGTTTTTGTTATGACTTGGATGGTTCATAATACATCTCACATACGAACTGCACAATAATGTGTGTATTTCAAGGAAAACCTTGTGAGGAGACCAAAGGGATGCTTCCCCACATTTGTGGATGGCATCCTTAGTAAACGTGTTGGAGTAGACTAGTGTGCCTAACCCAGTGGGATTTGGGCTGGGCACCTGCTAGCACAAAACTAGCCAAATGCCCAACAACATTGGTGACAACCAATTGAGCTAACCCCTTAGGCCAAAATGTTTGGAACCATTTTGTTCCACCCTCAAGCAATTAAGAGAGTGAGATTGTTGATACCTTGCTAACCCCAATCGGTCCATGAGGGGCACACATGTTACAAGCAAAATTTGAACCTATGTGGGGAGGCTAACAATTTCACCTCTTAACCACTCAAGAGAGAGTGTTGCTAGACCCAATTGACAATGTATATAGAAATATATATTTCTATTTAATACGAAATAAAATAATTGATGATGATTATAATGAATGAAGGGCTTGGGGTTTATATAACCCTGAATAGCTAGGTCATGGTTAATGGACGTGACCTTTAAGGGACCTAAATAATAAAAATTAACAACGATTGTTTAAATTGGGCTCAAACATGTCCTCCCTCCTTGAGATGCTTCGTCCTTGAAGCAGGATCAAGGATTGATGCCAGATATCAACTTCGACCATGAGTCAACAACATATCGTATTCTTTGTTTGGTACATGAACATAGGCAAATCTATTGCTCGAGTGACAAGAATATCATACATGCAACAAGGATCCGAGAAATAACAAGTAGAGGATGATGCAGTGGACATGGTACAACATAGATATTGATCCTGGGATTCGACTAATACTAGTGTAGATCCATCTTAACTCTAGAGCTATTAAGCACTGAGAGGGATCAAAAAGAAACTGAAGTGCAAACCTCTAGGTGCTTAAAAGATTGGGGATAAGATGGATCTATGCTGGTTTATGTTATTAGTTTGTTCTTTTTAATTATTATGGTCTGTTTTAAATTTTTTTTATTATCCTTATGGTTGGCTTTTTTATACTCTTTTTTATTATTATGGTCATTTTTAAAAACTTTTACATTGTGGACCTTAACTTTTCTTTTATTATGGTTTATTAGTGCTATGTTATGTTACGGTTACACATCTCATCCATTCTGGTGGGCTGTAGAGTGCACCTTGCTTCTCTTGATGAAAATATATGATCTTAAAAGAAAGTTGGTTCAATTCCCTATGAATCATCACGGGTTGGAGAAGTAGTGACCCAAACTTCGTTAATGTATGTCTCCACTTGATTCAGTGATGGTTTGAACTTCCATTTTATTATCAACATTGAAAGTTGTCTTGACTATTCGAGATATGCCCTGGTCATTGATGCCCTTCTTCATGTATGTACTTATATTTTATATAATGAATTTTAATTTCTCATAATTGACTCTTGAATTTCTAGAATTTCTGTTACCAGATATGGTTTCAATGTGTCTGCACAGCATCTAATGACCTTTACAGCTAGTACACGGGCAATTGGTGAATCCTCCCGCTTCTCTGTTTTCAAGTTAGTCAGTAAAGTGGATAATGATTGTTGAGATTTGTCTTCACTCTCATTCAAAACCAAAGTCATAATCATTTGCATTGAGGTCTACAAGGGTTTTATTTTAGTATCATCCCTTCCTAGTATAGGGCAGGACAGATGTAGTCATCGAGTACCCTAACAAATACACTATAAAAAGACCGAGAAAAAATAGAACATGTAGAAATCAACGTACTGATTTATTTCCATTGAGCAGTGTACATGATTATTAAGCAATTCTTTATGCCATATGGTCATATTACTGAATCATCGTTTTCTGTTTCTAAAGATTTTTCTGTTTCTTTCTACGATGCTTGATCTATCTGCAGGAGCAATGTTGTAACAGAAGATATTGAAAAACTGTTTGTGAGGAGGAAAAAAGCTCAGGATGACAGTGGGGAAGAATCGATTGTTCAATAACTGTACAAAGATGCATCTTTCATAAAACATTTCACTGTCAAAAATCAAGTTTTGTATTACTAGTTTCTGATATAATGTAAGCTGCTAACGTGATGAAAAGCTCAAGAAAGATGTGTCCTTTGAGCCATGATCATTCATTCAAGAGATGTTATCTGCTTGCATAATGATTGGCAAAGTTTTGTGGGCTTACAATGCGAAGGGTAATGTTGTACTCTTTTAATCCATGCAGTTTCTATTCTTATAAGCAATGTGTTTGTTACTGTGATTTGTTGCGTTTTGAGATTATTTTGTCACGGGGTATGTTTTGATTGTAATGACACTGTAAAATTCAACTATGGCTATTATTCCTGTTCTCTATGCCATTTAGTTGAAATTAGTAAGAACAGCTTGACTTCTATGTTGTCCTCGTGAAGAATGCAATGATTCTTTTTTTCCGAAGTTGGCAAAACCTATTATAACTCAGTGGTCAACTGGCAGTGAGGACAGTCATCACTGGTTGCTATCCTCGAATGTGGGCTAACTTATCACCATTATTCAAGGAAAACCACGCCACCTGAAATGACCCGTCGTTGGTCTATAAGGGGGCAGACTTTCACTCTTGCCAGATGCCTTTAGGTTTTGGGCTGTTAACGCGTTTCCTTACGTCCCAGGAAATCCAATCAGAAGCAGTTTTAGGTCTTATTTTAAGACCAATAATACAATGATTTTGTAAACTCTGCATCCATATTTAAATTTAAATTTTGATTATATGTGTAATGTCTATAATAATGTCACATAGTTCTGTATGATTGTGTATAACATTCTAGACACAAACTGTTGTTTCATGTTGATGAGGGTTACCTTTGTACTCAAAAGTAATCACCTTCATTCATTCTTAAAAGTATTTTGCTAGTGTAAGCAGAGTTTTAGTATAAAACTGAATCTGGTCCATTCAAGTCTAGTTTTTGGCATTACCTTTGGACCTTGGAAGAGCTACTGAGATGTAACTAACTTAGATTTTGTTTTTTAAATTAAAAGGAGTGTTATAGTTAAGCTTGAAGAATGCTTATGATCTTTCTTCGGAAGAGAGAGAATTCTATATATTCCCTGTGCAAAAGTATTTGCTAGCACATGAAACACATCATGATCTATTAGTTGGATTTAATGTTGGGAGTTATATATTTTGTATATGAGATATACCTTATTGTTGGCCATGGAGCTGCGCCATGATTTGTTTCTTCCTATATAAATGTTCCTTTTTTAAAGGTTTCCGGGGTGTTCATCATATTAAGATATAGATAGAAGAGTATTAACATATTGGGATAGCGAATAGAGGTGTTTGTAAAAGCATGTTGCTTCCTATTTAAAGGGCATTTTATAAGGTAGAGGTTGTTTCTTTTTAGGCGAGCTATTTAAGTTCATATTCAGAACTTTAGTAGATAGTTTATAGGAATTTAGATTGACTAATTGAATTCAGCTTCAATTTTTAGACACAACTATGGTAAACATTTGAAGTTATTGACATTATTTTATGTCTCCGTTAAAGGTTCTAAACTAGAGGGAAAGATATTTTTCACAATTTGGATTAATTTAAATTCTATTAGACCAAGGTGGGTTAGAAATGTATCATGTTATATAAAGTTAAAGCATAGAGGGAAATATATTTTTCACAATTTGGATTAATTTATATTCTATTAGACCAAGGTGGGTTGGAAATGTATCATGTTATATAAAGTTAAAGCAACTTCCCTCGGTTTGAAGAAGGGAAGTTCAGCAACAATCTTTAGACAAAACTATGGTAAACATTTGAAGTTATTGACATTATGTTATGTCTCTATTAAAGGTTCTAAACTAGAGGGTAAGATAATTTTCACAAATTGAAAATTCTTAATTTATATTCTACTAGACCAAGGTGGATTAGAAATGTATCATGCCATATAAAGTTAAAGCAACTTCCCTCAATTTGAATGACTTAAAAGGCTCTTTTAAAGAACTCAATTTGAATGATTTAAAAGGCTCTTTTAAAGAACTCACATTGAAGCAATGTGTTTTGTGATCCTTCAAATTTGGAACCTTCAAATTTGGAACACACATTGAAGAAGTGGGGTTTGTGATCTTTCAAATTTGGATTTCACATTGAACAAATGAGGTTTGTGTTCAAATTTGTTTAGAAAAAAAGTGAGCAAAAAAGCTCTGAAAACAATTTTATAAGATTGACAAACAAATGCATTATAATTTCATGTATAACTAAGATGTACACAAGTCTTAAATGCTTACAATTTTGTGTATACCTAAGATGCATATAAATCCTAAAATGTTTGAGAGTTTGTTAAGAGGAAAATGTGTTTGTATGTGACGTAGAAGTCTTTTCCACTTCAGTTTTTTAATCTTCCTAGTGACATCTTAGCTATGACTACATCTTTGTGGAAATTTTAGTGGAGTAGATGCCATGCAATTATACCAATCTACAAGTGCAAACCTTAATAGAAAGATTCAATGTTATAATGTTAGTAATATAGGTTATATGATGTAGAANCTAGTGACATCTTAGCTATGACTACATCTTTGTGGAAATTTTAGTGGAGTAGATGCCATGCAATTATACCAATCTACAAGTGCAAACCTTAATAGAAAGATTCAATGTTATAATGTTAGTAATATAGGTTATATGATGTAGAAGTCTTCTCCATTTCACCTCCCTTTTGTATCTCCCTGGTGACATCTTTGTGGACAATTTCACTTGAGGAGATGCCATGTATTTTTGCCAATCTACAAGTACACACCCTTACAAAAAGATTCAGTGTTGTAATATTAGTAGTCTAGGATATGGAGAAATGGGCCATTGTGATTTAGAAAGATGTGCATCATGACAATGACATCCATTTTGTTGACAGAATGATCTCGAGAATGTACTCTTTGCAAGGGCTATTTTTTTAGGAATAATGTCTATTTATTCCTCAAAGGTGGATACCCATGTTTTCTTATGATTTCCATACGCATTTAAAAGTGCATGGATTAGAGTGCCCTACTTGTTTGATGAGCTCAAGGTGCAAGAGACTTAAATTAAGATTGGTTGTATTTGACAATACGTTGAAGTTGGATCACCTCAGCCTAGATCATACAAATCCTACACATGCAAATGAGGGTTTGGAACAAATTTGCGTATAAATGGAGATGTAACATAATAACCTAAAATATCACAATTGTTCTAAAGGTAGGAAAATCTTTGCAACAAATAAAAGTTAGTTATGACATTCCTTAGGTGCACCATGTTTCAATGCATGCGACAATGATAAATACTCAAGCTTAAATTTGAAATTGGGAGTGAAGTTTTAGGACAAAAGCATTGGATTGCAAGATGAACCATATAAACCAAACCTCTAACTCCATTGCAGGTAAGAACATTCCCTTAATTAGGCTCAAGGGGTGTTCAACAAAGAAAAAGTAACATTACAAATGTGCTCGTAGTAGATTTGGGGAACCCATATAGGGCAACCCGATCTTTATTGGAATTAAGGGGGAGACAACCATTGCAACCCTTCAAGGTTCATAAACATGAAAAAGAAGTCACTCAACAAATAAACTAGAGGCCAAATGAGTGGCTACAAGAGTGCAAGTGAGATCAAAATCCATGTTATTCTCTTTAGAGACATATTCAAGCATTGAGATGATCATTCTATTGAAGAGTTAAGATGACATGTAGCAATTTTACAGGGAAGCCATGGAGGACTAGCTTCCCTAGCAAGGACAAATGGCTTGATCTCTCTCGGAGATGGATGAGCTCACTCTTGAAGGAGAAATAGAACTTACGTTCATGAAAAAGCTAAGAGTAAAGGAGGGCCAATAACATCCATTTCAAGTTAATTTTTCTTTCCCCTCATACATGCAGCCAACCAATTGTTGAACCCACCCTTTCTGCGAGGTGGTGTTCCAGTTCTGATGAGTATTCATGTTCATACCTTTTAGAGACATGTACGACACGTGCACTTACAGATGGTACACTATGCTTTCACACACATGGTGCTATGTTCTTTTGATTTAGCTAGTTCACTTCAGTTGCTATATTATGATTTTGTGTATGGGTTTCTTGCATAGACATAGTGTTAATGTTTCCTATGTGGGTTGTGAATGTGGTTAACATCAATGTAATCTAATAACATATCACAACAAACTAATTTTTTACCTTTTGTGTTAGGGGATACCATGGTGGTTCATATTTTTCTTCTAGATATAAGTGTCGTCACCACTTGAATTAGGTTGTATTACTAGAGAACTAGGTGGAATGTAGCGTACTTCATATCCCAACCATACTTAACACTTTCCATATTTCCCTTTCACTTCCATTCCATCCATTATGTTGTTCCTGAGTCTGTACTTGAGGATTAAAAGTACAGTGTCAAGGCATCCGAAAGTATGATAAAGGTTGATAAAAGATTACACTAACCTTTGGTATAGGAAACTAATGAGGATTTCTACGTTCTTGTTGTCTAGCTTCCAACTGTTTCTGGGTAGTAATATCTTGCTCAATGGCTGCCCATGAACGTTCTAATTCCTCCCGGGTGTTAGCAGTTTTAAGGATTGTATCAAAGAGATTTAAGGCGATATGAGTTTGATTAGAGAGTCCGGGTTGAATATTAGGTTGAGTTGCTACAGGGACAGTCATTTGAAGAACAATACCAGTATGGAAACGATTTAAGGATAGATTTTAACGTTGTTTCAATTTGGTCTTAAGAAAGAATTTTTTTTACTTTAAGAATAAAATAGAAATGCAAACAGAAGGCCCTTTCCCGTAACAGTATTATTTTTAATAAAAAGATGAGGATGAAAGAAGAACATTAAGCTGCAGATACGTAAGGTTCCCGTCAATAGAAAACTCACACATACACAGAAGAAGATATTAGTATGGAAATAACTGACATAGTGTAAATAAACATATAATTCTGTAAATGCAAATTGGTTTTACACCTGCTGATAGCTGGTGCAGAGGAAAGACAATAACCAATTACAGAAAGGTGAAATCCCTTCGCTATAGTAGTGGTCGTACTAAAGTATAGCGATACACATCAATTATGAGAAGTGGAATAAAGTGAAACATGAAACATAAAGAAAACAAACTTGTAATACAGTCGGGACGGAATCGGGAATCTTCAAATTTGCTTCTATTAACTTCTTAATGCAAAAACTCTATTACAATCAATACCAAAAAGGTCCAGCCCTTTCTTCTTCTTTGTGTGATCTATTTATACAAATTTGCAGATCAGTTAGAAACTCAACGGTTTCATAAATTCAGTTACAAACGAGAGGAGCGAATTCACGCCATCTTTCCTACTCCATTTTCAAAAGGCGCCAGGGGCTTGTTTTTGCGTGGATTCGGTGCATATGATACATTTGTCCACAAATTGGGATACAAGCTGTGAAGGCTCCGCTTGATAGCTGGCCTCGGCGAAATAACACTCTCGGGCTAACTGTGGAAGTTTATCACCCATTTGTGCATCAATGATGTCAAGGGCACTGAGTTGTGCGCTCGGTTGAATTAAATGTTTATCAACTTGAGTCATGTCTACCCTGTCCATCTTAGAGATATCCGCCAAATCTCTCTCATTCTTCTCTTTCAGATCGAGGGAGATTTGATCTACATTCATTTGCCTTAACGTCTCTGAGTCACCTCCACTCTCCATTCCCAACAACTCACCATCTATAACATTGAAGGCTTCTAATGAATTAGTTACTTTTTGGGCCTGTTCCTTGCTTAAAGCGATATTATGTTCCCAGTCCTTTAACATAATGTTACCTCTAGTTTGTTCAACGATAGTGAGTCCAGGAGAGCCTGACGAAAATCTGTTGTTAGTAGCTATCACCGCCTCTTGAAAGGCGACCCGAGCAGCCTCTGCGTTCCTTTCTCTGACAGTCAGATTCTCGGAAATCCGATGCACCAACAGACAATCTTCTCGAATCACTCCCACTTTGTCTAGCAGACTCTGTTGTACAGAAGAGATCCTGCTCCGAATATCAATCGCTCGAGATTTGAACCCCTCGACGCCGATCATTCTGCTTTCAACAACCTCTAACTGAGCCTGCAACCCTGTGATCATACTCCTCTGCTGACCTGCCTATATCCGACCATCTCGGATCACTGAATTCGCTTGTTCCAACTTGGTTTTGAGGACTTCTATTTTCTTTTGATCAGCCAATCGGGCCAGTTCTATTTCTCCACTTGCCTGACTCTTAGCGCTTTCCACGGCCGAAGCTACTCGGGCTTCGAGTGTCTTGATCAGACAATTTTTTCTTTTGAACTGATTTTTCAACATCCCGATCGAGAATTGATTTGCCGACGCATACGCTCCTAGCGTTCCTGCGATCTCTGTGGCGAATTCCTCACTCTTTTTATTCTTTCCATCTGTCATCACTTTGAATTTTTTAGTTGTTGATCCCTCATCCTGGTAGAACTCCCTTTTCACAACTACTTTTCTCTTTTTGTCAAAGAAGAACTCATTTGGGGGAAGTTTTTCTACTCTGATAGGCATTAGATCCTCACCGAAAATCCACCCCTCTTCTATATTCCCTTGCGTTGACTGCAAGGGGGTGACAGAGGTGATGGGTTCCCCGATCTGTTTCGCTGCCTTTCCTGGTGTGACGACTGAGTCCTGCTTCTTCGGAGGATCAGAGGTCTTCGTCTCGGTTTCAGGATTCTGGGTTTCTGGCGGGTCTGCGTTCTTAACTTCCACCTCTGGGCTATGTTCCTTGGATGGATCCTTGGTCTCTTCCTCTGCTTCGGGATTCTTCCCAGACCCCCCTTCCTGGTGTTTTTCGGGGTTAGGAATTTGCTCCTCGGAACCTTCAGCATCCTTCCCTTTTTCCTCGGAAATACCTAAACCTCCCAACACAGTGGGAAGGCTTCTTCGTCTATGCTCTTGGAATTTCAAAACAGAGGGCATGTCTTCGGGTGCTAAAGATCGGATTCGAACTAGCACTTCCCCATAAGACCTCGCCCCTCGGAAAATATCATCCGAGGGTGAACACTCGTGTTCAAACTTCTTCAACCCACAATTTGCCAAATGGTTGCTTACAATTCTCTGAGGATCATGCTTTTTATACTCAATAGAGACCAAACTTAAGTCTTCCAAGGTTGCAGCCTCGGCTTTGGCATGCCCAAAATCCAATAAGGAATAAGAATGTAGCCGAACAGGGAAAAACGACCATACCTTCTTCGATGATGCTTTGAGCTCTTTACTTACTCTGCCAATCACTGTTTGTCGGGCAATCTCGCGACATGCCAGCTTGTTGGGGATGAACAGTGGTAGCGCAAGAGGGGGAACAACAGCTCCGAACACTCTGAAATAGGAAAACTCTGCTTCTACGTACCAGTCCGCGATACCACTCAGATTTGCAGCAATGCTATCTGAGATGCGAGGTGGCGAACGACAAAAAATGGCAATGTGCAGGGGCACCATCACCCAGTTGAAAACTTCATAAATAAATTTGTTTGCTTTATTTTCCCACAGTTTGTCGTGATACTCGTGTACCGACTTTTCTTGGGCTGAACTCCAAGCCCAGTTCATCAAAGGGAATGGAGTCATAGAACATATCGCGTCCATAATATACGCAAACATGAAAAAAGAGGATGGTCTTCCACTTTCTTTCTGCTCTCGGTATTCGGTGACCCGGTTGAACAAACTGTCCGAGAGTATCTTTGCCCAATTAAATGAGCAACCTTCTGCTACCCGAAATATGAGAGGTACCCAGGCAATGTAGAAATGCGCTGTATCCTCCTTTCCAAACAGTCGGCATGTCATCATCGCCACATACATATACTGTGGCTCCAACGAAGCAATTGAATAGATGCCCTGATCATTTGCCCTGAATTTCGCGGAGCGCGAAACCCAATCTTTTATCAAACCGAGCATGGTTTTGTCAAATTCAGTGCATTCCTTCTTTTTTGAATCCCTCCAGGAATTCAACATCATATGTGTATTCAGATGTTGCTGGGAGCTTGTACATAGTTTAGATATGCTCTGGTCTAAAAGTCCCGATCGTGGCCCGTTGATCATTTATGATAGTTCTGGTGGGTAGGTCTATGTGATCCAACGCCCATCGGATCATGTCGTAATATGGCAATAACTGTGGTCTGGTTGCAACCCGGTGCATTCCAGACTGAACAACTATCTTGTATTTAGTGTTCATGTCGTCCTTTTCGTTATCATTGTCATCGGAGTCTGAGTAATTCACCAACTCAGATTGCAGAATATCTGAAACAAACGACCAGCTAGGTACTGAGCCGCCAGTCCGAGGTGAAGTATCAGAGACAGTGTCGGAACCCTGCGCTGCGATCGCGACATTCGCCTTCGCAGCTTTCCGTGGAGCCATGGCTGAAGTTTGTTTTTTCGCTTTTCTGTGATAGACCTGTGTATACATGCATAAATTAGTTCACTCGTAGAAAGGCGAGCTCTGTGCGCTTATGAGAAATGTTTAAAATAAAATGAAACTCCCGTATATATTTGGAAACTCTGTACTATTCGAATTAAGCCTGTCAAATCGCAATTAGAAACAATTTTTTTGCGTAAATCCGATCTTATTTATTCGTGGATTTACCCTAATTCTTCATTAATGTCATCAATGTTCGGCGGCTTGACAGGCAGTCGGGGTATGGAGAGCAAACAACTACCTTGGGAAATGCGCAAACCTCGATGCGCGGGATATATTTCTCATTATTTTAAATTTTCGAATCTCAGCAACGTAAATAATTTTCTCGCCGTTCACAACATCGTGAATTTCCTTATTACGTTTTGACTCTTCAACTCGCGAGATTGCGAATGCCGATTTTATCTTAATTAACAGTAATTGTGATTTTAGAGCATCCTTAATTATATAATTAAATTATTCGCCATATCGCGACTCGAGACTTCGAAGACAGATTTTTGGGAGAATGGTATGCCGAGTTGCGATACCGCGATGTAGCGATAATTAAGGCTTAAATTATGGGAAGAAAATCTTAGATTAGGCTACTAATTAATCTTGCTATAATCATGTCGCAACCTCGTGAGTCAGGGTTTTAGGCACCTTAACTTTATGAAAGAAAGTGCCGAGTGGCGAAGCGCCGAGAACCAAATTTAACCCTGGTTAGTTTTTTTGACCTTTAATCCTTGACCAAGGTTATCACAAGAATTATCGCGTTCTCGGCTCTCGGGGATGTAAGAACAGAAACTTGGGTTTTACGAATGCCGAGACACGAACTCTCGACAACGTCCACTCATGAGTTACAAGATTTACCCTAGTTAATGTCTTGGGCGGAAATTAAAAATGATTTCGCCGTTTCGTGACTCGGGATGTATGAACTCGAGGTTTAAAGTATCCGACCTGCGAGACCCCGAAATGAAACAAAAGAGCGAACATACTCGCGAAAATGGATCTGTTTTGAAAGTAGAAAACATTTCTGTCCAGGCGACAAGATTTCAGAGTCTTAAGATCTCGGAAGGAAAAAGAAAATCAATCTTTAGATTTCAAGTAACAAAACTTGAAAATTGTGCAAGGTAAAAACAAGGGCGGCTCCAACATAGGCTCCAACTAGGGATCCCGCTTTCCTGTGAGGCGGGAAGAACAGTAGACCAGGTGCCAATATTGGGTAAATGGAGTCACAAGCTAAAATCAACAGAAAAATTCAAGGAAAAAGATAGAAGGGAGGGAAAAGCTTCGTTTTGTACTTCAAGAAGTTTTTTCGAACTTAGATACTCTTTCCAAACACGGCTGAAATCACTTTCACAACTTTCCCTTTCTCACTACTAACTTTGGGGACGCTTTAAGACAGTCGAAACGACCCTAGGATATTCAACAAATCTTGTGATTCTCAGCTTGCATCAAAAGAATGATATTATATAATTTTAAATAGGGAAGTCCCGTCGGAATTTGGGGAAACGATCAGGTTTTCAGAAAGCATTGGTTACCGGAGTAGATTGATATTTTTGTATAACAACCTTACAGATCTCTCAGACATTGCTTCACTGCCAGCGATCCTGTTCAGTACCCCGGTGAAGTTGTCTGACCTCTTTTTGCTGAATTTCTTTTCACCAGTTCGGAAAATATTTATGCGTTTAAACGCTAAGACGAGGGCAATCATTTCTGAATTTCCTTTCATCGTCTTCCTGAACTAGGTGGGGGAGATCATTTCTGAATTTCCTTTCACCACTTGTCTTGTAATTTACTTTTAAAACACGAAGATGGGAGCAATCAGTTTATATCAGGGCTGAGATCTGTGTAATATTTTGTATAAGAGGTCTGTCAACTCATTTTGATTACTCGGTATCAATCTTCCTTTGACCCTCACAAGACCTTTGTTCTTAGGGATACAGGGGAATATAATAAAAATTTAAGGGACATCCTGTTCAAGCAAGCTTTGAATTTTTCGACGCTGTTGAAAAACCTAGGAAAGTTAGGATCGCTGTGACGCTCCTTAGCATTAGCAGAAGATCAAGTAGTTGTGAAGACCAACTTTCTTATTAAGCTCTGTTTCGAAATCCCTGAAGTTTAAAACGAAAAATTTTTACCCCTTCACAAGGACTCGGGAAGATAGTGACTCGCTAAAAGTTAGGCCCGGAGATAGACAAAAAACAAGGCAGTAATTCAAAGGCTTAATATACAAAAAGGTCACAACAGTTCGGGACTGGTTTTCGAAGGTATTTGGGGACAAATATTATTACTGACTGTTTTTAGGTTTAAAGTATTCATTCAAATTCATTTATTTGAAGATTATGAAGCCAAAAAATAGCCCTGTTATATGACCTTTTATATTGCAATTTGAACAACGTTACCTTAGTCCGCTTGAATAGCCTTTTCATGACCTGTATATTGAGAAAGCTCACCTCTGTCTTTTCTTTTCACTTTCTTTATGGACTATGAATTTTCTTAGGTATCACCTGTTTTAAGTTGTTCTATTTCCAACACCGTCCTGCACATTATTTTTTCTCTGTTAGTTTCATCTGCAGTTGGAATCCTGTAAAAACAAATACAAATCTTATTGGAAATGTGTTGAGATTTTGGGAAAGAAAACCAAAAATTAAAAGTAAATGTTTGAAAGAAAATATAACTATGTACAAAACATTCATAATGAAATTTATTTATTTACAAATGGTTTTTTTTTTTTTTTTTGTGAGACGACTGTTACGTCATGTAGAGCTTTAGAAACCGCCCGTTGACAGGGGCGTTGAGAACTTCTCCATCAATATTTTCCAGAAGAAAGGAATTTTTTCCTTCTGGAGCCGAGACCCTGAACGGTCCATATCAAAGGTTATCAAATTTGCCATGCTTTGCGGCTTCTTCCCTTCTCTTATCCCATCTTAACACTAAGTCACCTGGGAGGAACTCTCTGTCTTTTGCCTTGAGGTCGAATAATGCTTTCATATCGTCCTGGTACTTCTGCATTTTCTCATCAACCTCCACTCTATGCTGTTGAACCTCGATCAACTGGTTAATTCTCCTGGTTACATGATTGGGTTCTTCGTTCTGATCCTGCCATAATTTCATCACTGGCAACGCTAAGTTTATAGGCAGAACAACATCAGTCCCATAGACCATTTGAAATGGTGAAATGCCGATAGACCTTTTAGTGCTGATGTGGTTTGCCCACAACGGGTACTTCAAATGCACATGCCAGGATCTTTTATTCTCATCCAGTATTTTCTTGATTATGTTTACTAGGCTCTTGTTGGATGATTCGGCCAACCCGTTTCCTTGGGGGTAATAAGCAGTGGAATGACCGAGGACGATATTGTACTTCTGACAGAAACTGATCATAGCCATGGACTTAAAAGCTTGGGCGTTGTCAGTAACAATCTTTCGGGGACATCCAAATATTGACAAGATATTATCTTCCAAGAAGTCGATCACCACCGAGTCTGTTGCCCTTTTGGTTGGAATGGATTCCACCCACTTTGTAAAATAATCTGTGGCTGTTAGGATCCACTTATGGCTGAGCACTAGAATGGGGATTAATTTCCCCTATAAAATCTAGTCCCCATTGTTGAAATGGATCTTTAGTTTTGACTGGAACGAGTGGCAATGAAGGGAGTTTCTGCTTACCAGCGAATATTTGACACAGGTCGCAGGTACGTACTTTGGCATTGACCTCCGAAAAAAGTTTCGACCAATAGTATCCGGCCCTCAAAATCTTGTAGGCTGTGGCTCTCCATGCATGGTGTCCTCCATAGATTCCTTTATGAAATTCTTCTATGACCCGTGGAGTTTCTGACTCAACTAGACAGACTAATAAGAACCCGAGTGGATCCTTCCAGTATAGTTGATTTTCGGAGATGCAATATTTTACGGTGTGGAGTTTTAAAGTTCTGCATTTGGCTGGTGATAGTCCATCTGGACATTTCAGGTTTAACAAATAGAAAACTATGTCTTTATACCAGCCTGACGACATGAATTTTTCTTCAACTTTGCTTGGATGTGTCTGGTCATCCGGCTCTTGTAAATGTGTATCTTCGTCTTCCCCTTGGAGGCAATTGATATCAAGAGCTCTAAGGTTCGACTCAGCCATGAGTTTGGCCAGACCTTGCCCCTTTATCATTTTTGTAGGCTTGACTTCCAGATCAAATTCTTGTATTTTAGCGAGCCAGCGCCCTCGTTTTCCATCGCTATCTGGCTGTACCAATATATCCTTCACAACACTGGTTGGTACGTATGCGATAATTTTTGAATGCAGAACGCAGGTTCTGAATGCTTTTAGCGCTTTCACCATTGCGTACGCCTGTTTTTCTATTATATCATATTTTAGTTCGGCGTCTCTAAGGCTCTTGCTAAAAAACACGATCGACCGTTCGAAGCCTTCATCGTCCTTTTGCAGCAACACCGCGGCGATAGTATGTTCAGAAGCAAACGAGAAGATGAGGAAATCCTTCAAGTAATCTGGGCTTGCTAACACAGGTGCCTCGCTGATGACCTTTTTTATATGTGCAAACGATGCTTTAGCCTCGGTCGTCCAATTTACTCTGCTATCTTTCTTCAGCATTCCTGTGATCAATTTGACAATTTCAGCAAAATTTGGTATAAACCTTCGTAGAAAATTTATTGTACCTAAGAAAGATTGAATTTCTTTTACGTTTCTAGGAATATTTATAGTTTCTATTGCTTCAATCCTCTTAGGATCAATCCTGATCCCATATTTAGATACGATATGCCCCAAGAGCTTACCTTCCTGCATTGCGAAATGTGATTTCTTTGGGTTCAAAGACAGGCCATACCTGCGGAATTTTTCGAAAGTCTGTTTTAAATGGATCAAATGTTCTTCATCGGTTTTAGAGAAAACTGTCAAATCGTCAAGGTAGATGACTACGAACTTGTCTCTTTCTCCGATGAAAGCGATGTCCATAGCGCGTTGGAATGTAGCCCCTGCATTCATCAAACCAAACGGCTATTTGTCATACATGAATGTACCCCATGGTGTGGTGAAAGCGGTTTTTTCTCTGTCTTGCTCGTTCATGGCGATTTGGTTGTACCCGGAAAACCCATCTACCATAGACATTCGATTTGGTCCAACTACCCTTTCTAGGACGTGGTCCATTTTGGGAAGCGGATAATTATCCTTAAGAGAGGACCTGTTCAAGTTTCAAAAGTCCACACACAGTCTAATTTCTCCATTCTTTTTTCTGACAGGGACCAAATTTTCCACCCAGTCTGAGTACCTTAGAGGTACAATTATTTTCGCATCTAAAAGCTTCTTAACTTCCTTTTCAATAACGGGCAACAAAATGGGGTTAAATTGCCTGAGCTTTTGCCTAAAAGGTTTGACCCCAGGCTTCAAAGGTATCTTGTGCTCAATTATGGAAGTATCATAAGTTCGAAGCTCATCATAGGACCAGGCGAAAACATCTTTATACTGTCTGAGTAGGTCTCTGTACTGGTCTTTTACCTTGGGAGGGAGGAATTTNCCAGGCTTCAAAGGTATCTTGTGCTCAATTATGGAAGTATCATAAGTTCGAAGCTCATCATAGGACCAGGCGAAAACATCTTTATACTGTCTGAGTAGGTCTCTGTACTGGTCTTTTACCTTGGGAGGGAGGAATTTAGATATATTTACTATCCTGGACCCTTTTTCGGTTCCTATGTCGCAATCCTCCACTTCTTCTGGTTGGGGCTGCAAAGTGGATTTCACAGGTATATCATTTTGATCGAAAAGTCTCTCTAAAGGAATTCAGCCTTTCGGGATTTGGTTGTTTTTGAGGACCAACATACGATGATCCGCTATTTTTTCTCGAAAGGTTTCAGGATCTTCACCCTCTTGCATAATCCACATCGGGTCATTTTGATTTTCTTGGTCTGGATGAGTTTCAGAGAACTCACCTATTGCCATAAGAAACTTTTGAATTTGTTCGTCATCTTCAAAGACCTGCCAGTGTCGGACATTGTCTGGTATAGAGGGTTTATATTTGATTTCAATATGATATTTCAGTTTAACGTTCGTGGGAGGAGAAAAGGTTGAGGCTGCCTTAGCCAATGCGTCAGCATGTAGATTCTCTGTGCGAGGAATAAAATGGACTTTAACAGATGAGAAAAAATTCTCCATCAAATCCCAAACACAATTTCTGTATGTTCTTAGTCTAGGATGCTTGGCTAGGTATTGCCGATTTACTTGTCTTACTATTAATTCAGCGTCACCGTAAACCTCCAAGTTCTTTATATTTAGCTTCTTTGCAGCTTCTAAACCTAAGGTTAATGCTTCATACTCACATACGTTATTGGTGTAATCTATATCCCACTGCAAACGATATGAGAAGGGAACAATAAACTTACCTTCAGGCGCTACTAAAAGTACATCGACACCAACTCCTTCAGAAGACGAAGCGCCATCGAAGTACATTTTCCAGATACCATTTTTGCACAGCTCTTCTGTCAAGGGACTAAGTTCTTCCTGCTTCATATCAAGTTCTTCTGGACATCCCTCTAAACTATCATCGAAAGACAATATGCAATTCCCCAGATCTTGGTCTGCAACGTAAATGGGAAAGTTATTTGGGTTCTGAGGATCACTGACATTATACGCCAATCTTGTTTCTCTATACAAACGGGTAAACTGACCTCCGAATATAGGGATTGTGGCATACGACATGTCCAATTGTAGAGAACCCCCCAACTTGGCTCCCCATGATCTGGATAACAACATACCATATTTGGGGGGAATATCTGCGATAACCACATCCATCAGGATGCTCTTGACCGGGACTTGAGCCAGGGTAACTACCAGATCTTTTATCATTCCCATACATTTAACCTTCCTCGAATCGAAAGAGTATAGATTTCCATAGGGTCTAGTGATCTGGAGGCCCATCCTCTCCATTATAATTTTGGGCATAACATTATGTGAAGCCCCGAAGTCTAACATACAGTTATGCAGTAACTGATCATGTATATTCAGGGTGATATAGAAAGTAGCGACATTGTCTTTGGATCCCTCAAAATGAGGGCCAAAGGTGATGTTAGGTCTGTCGTCTTCTAGGTTGATAACATCAGAGTGACTTTCTGACTCATAGACGCCCATCACTTTGGCAATTTGCTTACGATAAGTGGGGTTTTTTGCTAATTCTACCAAAGGAATCAGTATCTTAATTTTGCTTAGTTCATTTTCTAAACTGAAAGATGTACTTACCTTGTATGTTTCTTTGATTAAGGCTTCCGAGCTTTTTCTTTCCGACTTATTTGTCTGGATTGCTTTATCACTCGTGATCTTAGTCGAAGATGTAACTTTATCTATTGGTTCAGTTTCCTTTGTTTGGGTTTCATCTTTTTTCACCTCAGACTCTTGAGTTTTTGCTACCTTGACTTTATTTCTGGATAACAATGTCTCTTCCAAAGGAGGTTCATGTGATTGACCCCTTTGAAGGATTCTCTTAGGTTGGTCAGTTGAGGTGGGCTTATTTTTAGATCTCAGATTGTATTTGGGTTGAAAATCAGCCGCTATCATTTCCGTTTCTAGTTGAGATACACAGAGGTCGGTATGATCACCTTCTTCCTCTTTATTAGACAGTTGTGAGGTGTTTAAAAATTTCTCATAGTCTTCCCTGGTTAGAAATGGCTGCGGACATTCATCATTGAAACACGCGACTTCATCTTCCGAATCTCCGAAATCTTGGAGGTCATTTGCTCCTATAAAATTTTCGTTTTTTAGTGGAGCTTGTATTTTTTGATCTTCATTCTTTATTTGTCTCTGTTGATTTTGGGGATTTGGATTTCTCCTGAAGTCCTTTTTGTTAGAAGAATCAGCTTTAACTTGTTCTAACTCCATCCTAGAGATTTTGTTAGATAGTTCTTTAATTACTCGGGCCATATCATCAACTCTGTCATTAGTGTATCTATTTGACCCCGAAGGACTTGCTGGTTCCCTATAGCGTCTATTCTCGCGGTTGACTGTTTCGACTTTAGCTTTTAATTTTCCCGAAGCCATCATATTAGATTCAATTTCGACAGCATCGTCTTGCATTCTATTTAGGGTGGCTCCTCTCCTTTCTCGCAAAAGTAGTGCAAAATCAGGTTCGAAAGCTCCTGCAAAGGTTACTTTGGCCGAGGGTTCGGAAGGCTTAACAACGGCTGGAATTTTATTATAGAGTTTGTTAAATCTCAAAATAAATTCCATAACGGTCTCTGAGTTCTTTTTCTTTAGAGACCCAAACTCGGTAAGGTAATATAAGTGATCCTTTCTCTCTCCCCATTGTCTGAGGAAAGCATCCTCCAATGCGTCATATGTCCGAATAGAAGCTGCGGGAAGGCTCTGAAACCAAGTTCGGACCTGTCCTTCAAAGGTCTGGACAAGGAGTCTCGAATAGACATCCTCGTGTTCGATACCGCAGACGTCTGCGAACTGGTCAAAGAAATTTATATGCTCGGCTGCGGTTAGATCTCCATCCCCAGTGAACTTAGGAAGATTTTTGATGTAGTTTTCAGGCAAATCATGGAGGGGGACGGGCAAAACCAGGGGAGCGTATCTCGCGGCTACCTTTGCGAATACTCTGGGAGGAGGGGGATTTACTTAACCTCCACCTCCTCCACCAGGAGCGCCTCCACCACCTCCTCCGACGCCTGCCATCGACTCGGGTGTATAAAATGAGTTTGTAATAGACTTTTCGGAATCAGGTGAGACTGGGAATTTCTGTCGGAGAAAGGCTGGTGTGTCAAATGACAACAATCTTTCTAAAGGACCCTTTCCCTTGTGTATGGGTGGGAAGGTTTGATGAATCTCACCCCTAACTTCAGAGCAATTTGTCGTCAGATCTTGGGTATCAAACAGAGGACTGCGTGAAGTAGAAGGTTCTGAATGGTATTTAGTCTTTAAATTTTTTTCGGGATTATTAACAGGCATAATCAGCTTACCATCCGGGTTCCGTCTGGTATTCCTTCTAACGAATGCCAGCTTATTCTTTTTTCGTGGAGTCTCCAAGTGAAAGATTGAAAAGCCTTAAAGTTATGTGTACTCAATGTTCACTATCAAGGAGTAACACTTTCAACGAAATAATTTGTCGTTTTCCCAGGGAAAAGATTTTCGTAACTTCGTCCCCGGCAACGGCGCCAGAAAGATGTAGTTCCTGAGTCTGTACTTAAGGCCTAAAAGTACAGTGTCAAGGCATCCGAAAGTATGATAAAGGTTGATAAAAGATTACACTAACCTTCGGTATAGGAAACTAATGAGGATTTCTACGTTCTTGTTGTCTAGCTTCCAACTGTTCCTGGGTAGTAATATCTTGTTCAATGGCTGCCCATGAACGTTCTAATTCCTCCCGGGTGTTAGCAGTTTTAAGGATTGTATCAAAGAGATTTAAGGCGATATGAGTTTGATTAGAGAGTTCGGGTTGAATATTAGGTTGAGTTGCTGCAGGGACAGTCATTTGAAGAACAATACTAGTATGGAAACGATTTAAGGAGAGATTTTAACGCTGTTTCAATTTGGTCTTAAGAAAGAGAAATTTTTACTTTAAGAATAAAATAGAAATGCAAACAGAAGGCCCTTTCCCGTAACAATATTATTTTTAATAAAAAGATGAGGATGAAAGAAGAACATTAAGCTGCATATACGTAAGGTTCCTGTCAATAGAAAACTCACACATACACAGAAGACGATATTAGTATGGAAATAACTGACATAGTGTAAATAAACATATAATTCTGTAAATGCAAATTGGTCTTACACCCGCTGATAGCTGGTGCAGAGGAAAGACAATAACCAATTACATAAAGGTGAAATCCCTTCGCTATAGTAGTGGTCGTACTAAAGTATAGCGATACACATCAATTATGAGAAGTGGAATAAAGTGAAACATGAAACATAAAGAAAACAAACTTGTAATACAGTCGGGACGGAATCGGGAATCTTCAAATTTGCTTGTATTAACTTCTTAATGCAAAAAATCTATTACAATCAATACCAAAAAGGTACAACCCTTTCTTCTTCTTTGTGTGATCTATTTATACAAATTTGCAGATCAGTTAGAAACTCAACGGTTTCATAAATTTAGTTACAAACGAGAGGAGCGAATTCACGCCATCTTTCCTACTCCATTTTCAAAAGGCGCCAGGTGCTTGTCTTTGCGTGGATTCGGTGCATATGATACATTTGTCCACAAACTGGGATACAAGCTGTGAAGGCTCCACTTGACAGCTGGCCTCGACAAAATAGCACTCTCGGGCTAACTGTGGAAGTTTATCACCCATTTGTGCATCAATGATGTCAAGGGCACTGAGTTGTGCGCTCGGTTGAATTAAATGTTTATCAACTTGAGCCATGTCTACCCTGTCCATCTTAGAGATATCCATCGAATCTCTCTCATTCTTCTCTTTCAGATCGAGGGAGATCTGATCTACATTCATTTGCCTTAACGTCTCTGAGTCACCTCCACTCTCCATTCCCAACAACTCACCATCTATAGCATTGAAGGCTTCTTCTAATGAATTAGTTACTTTTTGGGCCTGTTCCTTGCTTAAAGCGATATTATGTTCCCAGTCCTTTAACATAATGTTACCTCTAGTTTGTTCAACGATAGTGAGTCCAGGAGAGCCTGACGAAAATCTGTTGTTAGTAGGTATCACCGCCTCTTGAAAGGCGACTTGAGCAGCCTCTACGTTCCTTTCTCTGATAGTCAGATTCTCAGAAATCCGATGCACCGACAGACAATCTTCTCGAATCACTCCCACTTTGTCTAGCAGACTCTGTTGCACAAAAGAGATCCTACTCCGGATATCAATCGCTCGGGATTTGAACCCCTCGACGTCGATCATTCTGCTTTCAGCAACCTCTAACTGAGCCTGCAACCCCGTGATCATACTCCTCTGCTGACTTGCCTGTATCCGACCATCTCGGATCACTAAATTCGCTTGTTCCAACTTGGTTTTGAGGACTTCTATTTACTTTTGATCAGCCAATCGGGCTAGTTCTATTTCTCCACTCGCCTAACTCTTAGCGCTTTCCGCGGCCGAAGCTACTCAGGCTTCGAGTGTCTTGATCAGGCGATTTTTTCTTTTGAGCTGATTTTTCAACATCCCGACCGAGAATTGATTTGCCAACGCATACGCTCCTAGCGTTCCTGCGATCTCTGTGGCGAATTCCTCACTCTTTTTATTCTTTCCACCTGTCATCACTTTGAATTTTTTAGCTGTTGATCCCTCATCCTGGTAGAACTCCCTTTTCACAACTGCTTTTCTCTTTTTGTCAAAGAAGAACTCTTTTGGGGGAAGTTCTTCTGCTCTGATAGGCATTAGCTCCTCACCGAAAATCCATCCCTCTTCTATATTCCCTTGCGTTAACTGCAAGGGGGTGACAAAGGTGATGGATTCCCCGATCTATTTCGCTGCCTTTCCTGGTGTGACGACTGAGTCCTGCTTCTTCGGAGGATCAAAGGTCTTCGTCTCGGTTTCGGGATTCTGGGTTTCTGGCGGGTCTGCGTTCTTAACTTCCACCTCTGGGCTATGTTCCTTGGATGGATCCTTGGTCTCTTCCTCTGCTTCGGGATTCTTCCCAGACCCCCCTTCCTGGTGTTTTTCGGGGTTAGGAATTTGCTCCTCGGAACCTTCATCATCCTTCCCTTTTTCCTCGGAAATACCTAAACCTCCCAACACAGTGGGAAGGCTTCTTCGTCTATGCTCTTGGAATTTCAAAACAGAGGTCATGTCTTCGGGTGCTAAAGATCGGATTTGAACTAGAACTTCCCCATAACACCTCGCCCCTCGGAAAATATCATCCGAGGGTGAACACTCGTGTTCAAACTTCTTCAACCCACAATTTGCCAAATGGTTGCTTACAATTCTATGAGGATCATGCTTTTTATACTCAATAGAGACCAAACTTAAATCTTCCAAGGTTGCAGCCTCGGCTTTGGCATGCCCAAAATCCAATAAGGAATAAGAATGTAGCCGAACGGGGAAAAACGGCCATACCTTCTTCGATGATGCTTTGAGCTCTTTACTTACTCCGCCAATCACTGTTTGTCGGGCAATCTCGCGACATGCCAGCTTGTCGGGGATGAACAGTGGTAGCGCAAGAGGGGGAACAACAGCTCCGAACACTCTGAAATAGGAAAACTCTGCTTCTACGTACCAGTCCGTGATACCGCTCAGATTTGCAGCAATGCTATCCGAGATGCGAGGTGGCGAACGACCAAAAATGGCAATGTGCAGGGGCACCATCACCCAGTTGAAAACTTCATAAATAAATTTGTTTGCTTTATTTTCCCACATTTTGTCGTGATACTCATGTACCAGCTTTTCTTGGGCTGGAATCCAAGCCCAGTTCATCAAAGGAAATGGAGTCATAGAACATATTGCGTCCATAATATATGCAGACATGAAAAAAGAGGATGGTCTTCCACTTTATTTCTGCTCTCGGTATTCGGTGACCCGGTTGAACAGACTGTCCGAGAGTATCTTTGCCCAATTAAATGAGCAACCTTCTGCTACCCGAAATATGAGAGGTACCCAGGCAATGTAGAAATGCGCTGTATCCTCATTTCCAAACAGTCGACATGTCATCGTCGCCACATACATATACTGTAGCTCCAGCGAAGCAATTGAATAAATGCCCTGGTCATTTGCTCTGAATTTCGCGGAGCGCGAAATCCAATCTTTTATCAAACCGGGCATGGTTTTGTCAAATTCAGTGCATTCCTTCTTTTTTGAATCCCTCCAGGAATTCAGCATCATATGTCTATTCAGATGTTGCTGGGAACTTGTACATAGTTTGGATATGCTCTGGTCTTAAAGTCCCGATCGTGGCCTGTTGATCATTTATGATAGTTCTGGTGGGTAGGTCTATGTGATCCAACGCCCATCGGATCATGTCGTAATATGGCAACAACTGTGGTCTGGTTGCAACCCGGTGCATTCAAGTCTGAACAACTATCTTGTATTTAGTGTTCAGGTCGTCCTTTTCGTTATCATTGTCATCGAAGTCTGAGTAATTCACCAACTCAGATTGCAGAATATCTGAAACAAACGATCAGCTAGGTACTGAGCCGCCAGTCCGAGGTGAAGTATCAGAGACAGTGTCGGAACCTTGCGCTGCGATCGTGACATTCGCCTTCGCAGCTTTCCGTGGAGCCATGGCTGAAGTTTGCTTTTTCGCTTTTCTGTGATAGACCTGTGTATACATGCATAAATTAGTTCACTCGTAGAAAGGCGAGCTCTGTGCGCTTATGAGAAATGTTTAAAATAAAATGAAAGTCCCGTATATATTTGAAAACTCTGTACTATTCGAATTAAGTCTGTCAAATCGCAATTAGAAACAAATTTATTGCGTAAATCCGATCTTATTTATTCGTGGATTTACCCTAATTCTTCATTAATGTCATCAATGTTCGACGGCTTGACAGGCAGTCGGGGTATGGAGAGAAAACAACTACCTTGGGAAATGCGCAAACCTCGATGCGCGGGATATATTTCTCATTATTTTAAATTTTCGAATCTCAGCAACGTAAATAATTTTCTCGCCGTTCGCAACATCGTGAATTTCCTTATTACGTTTTGACTCTTCAACTCGCGAGACTGCGAATGCCGATTTTAGCTTAATAAACGGTAATTGTGATTTTGGAGCATCCTTAATTATATAATTAATTTATTTGCCATATCGCGACTCGGGACTTCGAAGACAGATTTTTGGGAGAATGGTATGCTGAGTTGCGATACCGCGATGTAGCGATAATTAAGGATTAAATTATGGGAAGAAAATCTTAGATTAGGCTACTAATTAATCTTACTATAATCATGTCGCAACCTCGTGAGTCGGGGTTTTAGGTGCCTTAACTTTATGAAAGAAAGTGCCGAGTGGTGAAGCGCCGAGAACCAAATTTAACCCTGGTTAGTTTTTTTGACCTTTAATCCTTGACCAAGGTTATCACAAGAATTATCGCGTTCTCGGCTCTCGGGGATGTAAGAACAGAAACTTGGGTGTTACGAATGCTGAGACGCGAACTCTCGACAACGTCCACTCATGAGTTACAAGATTTACCCTAGTTAATGTCTTGGGCGGAAATCAAAAATGATTTCGCCGTTTCGTGACTCGGGATGTATGAAATCGAGGTTTAAAGTATCCGACCCGCGAGACCCCGAAATGAAACAAAAGAGCGAACATACTCGCGAAAATGGATCTGTTTTGAAAGTAGAAAACATTTCTGTCTAGGCGACAAGATTTCGGAGTCTTAAGATCTCGGAAGGAAAAAGAAAATCAATCTTTAGATTTCAAGTAACAAAACTTGAAAATTGTGCAAGGTAAAGACAAGGGCGGCTCCAACACATTATATTCCCCACTCATGATTAACTTATCATAAGTCATTCATCAAGGTCCTAAACAAAGCAATGAAGACCCATGTGTAAGAGCCTTCAAAGTCAAAATAGCAAAAGCGCCAGGGGTAGTTGCAACCATAAAAAGTAAAAAGCCAAAAAATAATAATGCTTGTGCTATGCCACCTCACTAAAAGCTCCTTACCCCTAGTACTATGCTTAATAATGTATATATAAAAAAATGACTAAAAAATCAAAGAAAGAAAGAAAGAAAAACATATAGTAAAAGACAAATAAGAAAGGGGTAGTAAAACAAAGTGTTGAGGTCGTAACTCTAGCCTAACACACCCTTATGAAGAGCATCATGAAAGAAATACCAACCGTGTTTCTTCTGCTTAGCTTGTAGAGCGACTGTGCATTCTTCATTGTTATATTGATCTTGCTTTCTTATCCATGTCGTTTTTTGAGGTTCTTGTCTGTGACTGTTGTTATTCTGTTGAGGTTCTTTAGGAGGGACTGTCATTATGCAATCCTTGGCCATGTGTCCGAAATTGTTACATTTGTAACATTCCACTTCAATGCTCAAAGATTCAAATTTGTTGTAACTTCTTCTTTGTGTGTCACTGGGTCTCCTCGAATAATCCCTTTGTGTATAACTCTCAAAGTTGTTACTGTTCCTGTTGTTAGCTCTGCAATTCACAACTTTATGTCCAAAATTATTACGTGCATAACATAAACCAAAAAATATAGTTTGATACCTGGGAGTTGAAGATCTTCTGAAATGATGTGCTCTTATGAATCATTCTTCTTCTTGAGGCTTATCTGTCTGTTGTTGATTCTGAAATTTGAATCTTCTTGGTGGAGGAGTGTCCCTGTAATCTTACTTGTATATCTTCCTATTCTCTTTGATTGTTTCTGCATAGCTCTTTGGATTTGTTTCTTGCTCTGTTGTTTTTGAGCTTGATCTCTTTTCTGTCTGATTGTATCCAAGTTCGAACTTGTCAAGATGAGATTTTTGACTACTGATAATGTCATCTAGAACTTTTGAGCTATTCTGCATATTTTTCTTTTGAATATCCTTTCTTAGTGTGACAACCTCTGCTTCCAAGTTTCCAATGATCTTGTCCTTTTCTTCAAGTTGTTCTTTGAGTGCTTTTTCAATTCTTTTATCTTCTTCTATTTGAACCTTCAATTTTGTGATCATTTGTTCTAGTTCTTGAGTGTCATTTTTCTTGTCTAGTTCTGTTTGTAGTTTCTTGTTTTTCTTATTTTCTCTTCTGATAATTTCTATGGCACACATTAATTCTTCTCGATAGTCAACTTCTGCCTCTTCAATTTCTTCTTCAACTTCTTCACATTCTTCTTCGGCTTCTTCATATTCTTCTTCGGATTCTTCTTTGCCAGAGTCTTTTACTGCCATGAATATAACTCTTCCCGTCTCATTGTCATTGACTTCATCTTCATCTGACGCCGAGATGTCTTATTTGTTGTATAAGTTTTTCTTGAAAACTTTCTTTGTAGTTCTTTTACATTTATATGTGTTTTTCTTTTGAGTAACCTTCATCATTTCTCTTTTTCTTATGAGGACATTTGTTAGCAAAATGACCAATACCATCACAATTAAAACAAATTAAAGGGAGATTACCTCTATACCTACCATTGGTTCCCTTGTTCAGTCTTTTGATGAAGTTGACCACTTCTTCATCATCTTCCGAGGCGTCACTGCTATTGCTATATTCTTCTTGTTCATTTTTCTTTTGCTTTGATCTTTTGGATGCCTTGAAAACTGCTTCTTTTACATCTGGATTTTCTTGCTCAGTTCTCATTTCATACGATGTGAAGATTCCATGCAGTTCGTCCATGCTTATTGAGTCCAGATCCGATCTTTCTTCTAGTGCTGATATCTTAGGGTTGAATCTCATAGGAAGAGATCTTAGTATCTTTTGAACAATTAAAGATTCTTCAATTTCTTCTCCCAATCCTATAATTGCATTCACTGTTTCATCGACTTGTAAGAAGTAGGTTGCGATATCTTCATCTTCCTTCATTTTTAGTTGTTCGAACTAACCTCTGTAAGTCTGAAGCTTTTGAATTATTCTCACCGAGTTTTACTGCTTTGTCATTTGTTGGTGGAACTGTTGGTGCTGTGTATCCATCTACAATTGATTGCCAAACTTGAAATCCCTGTGCATGTATATATGTCCTCATCCTTATGCTCCAAAAAACATACTTATGTCCATCAAACTGTGGTATTCCATTTTTATATGAGTTGGTACTCTCCATGATCTACCTTTCAGTGGTTAAACTGATTTCTGAAGGAACTTGCTCTGATACCAATTGTTAGATTACTGAGAGGGGGGGTGAATCAGTAATAGAGCAATTTAATCAGTTTTAACCATATAATCCAAGTGTTATATCAATGAAACATTATCATCCAATCACTACAGAGTAAATAAGCAATGAACAAATGAACAAACATACACATACACAATACACCATTGTTTTACGTGGAAATCCAAATCGGGAGAAAACCACATAATGTTTTTTCTTATATGTCTTGAAGAATTACATTCATTGGAAGCACCAACTTCCTTTATTTTCCAGCTACAACTGGAAGGAGGCTCCAACCCCCTAGTTTCTTAGGCTACAACTTGAGGGAAGCTCCAACTCCCCAATTCTCTGGCTACAACCAGAAGGAGGCTACAACCCCCTATGTTCTTCGACTACAACCACTTGTCTTTGCCCCGTCCTGCCACCCTGAAGTAGAAGTAGAATGATGGAACCAATTTCAACCTGTCACTGTGAGATATAATGCTGTATATATGTACCAATAAATTTGAACAACACATCAACCTTTACCTCAACCTGTACCATAAACAAGTGCATCAACCATGCACCAACCTGTACCAAATAACCTGTAAGCAACCTGTACCATAAACAAGTGCATCCAACCATGTACCAAGTATGTACCAATCATGTGTTAACTACTCATCAACCATGACTCATCAATATGTACCAACACCATCAACTATACACCTCATGCCAACTCATCAACTATTTGTCTCAACCATGTACTCAACATGTATCTCAACCAAAAGCCCTCATCAATTTCATCATCAAAATCTGATTTGTAGCTCTGTAATAGACCTAATGTATATGATCACATTCCTGCAAACCTTCCTTAACTTCAACAACAAGAGACTACCATTTTCATCAAACTTTTCTTTAGTCTTACATGCCTAGTTTTGGATTAGTCAACAACCATAACTTGAAGTAATCATAACCTTGTACCTGTAATGTATAAAGATATGAAACTGATACACAATGTTCTTCAGTGTGTTTTATGCAATTCCTCCAGGTTTCACTACTTGGAATCTCTCAGAAAAAGAGTTATAACAAAAATGACATACTTTGCTGAATTCTGGCTTATTCTAGAGAACGACCTTGTAGAGCGTTCCCCACACATAATATTTGTTGAATTGATCTGAAAATGTTACACAACATACTACAGATTGTACTCTAACCAACACATTTGGTTTCACTGAATTTGGATCTGTTATGAAAAGGTTATGATGTTTTTACCCGAAACACCCGTTTTTGACTAGTTTCAGGACTGACCACAAATCCTATTTTCCACGGAGTGTAACTCCAAAAATACAATGACCCACAAGCTGAATTTTTTATCACATATACTTGGATATGTTTTCTCAATGGAATAACAATTTCACGGTCTTAATTATTATAGAAAAAAATTTATAGCGAAAGTGGTGAGATGGCCTGTAAATAACATACCTTAGAAAACACCATCAAAAGAATTTATCCTTCCTTGCATTTCGGCCTTCTTTTCTTCACCTTCCCTCAGAATTTAGGCTTAGATATCCTTGGTTGCCTCATACACCTATAAATATTCAATATGCTCAAGTGTGATTAAAATGAGAGAGCCTTGTCTCTTATTTATACTCTCCAAGTAGCTTCCTTAAAAACATCTTTTAGATCACTTGGCTCCACTTTCCTTATTTTAGGGTTAACCCACTTCTAATTTCTCCATTAAATTTATTATTGAAATAATTTATTTTGTATTCATTTTGAATTATAATACACTCATTACTCCACATTATTATTTACCTTTTTAAATCTCTTAAACCACTTTGACTACTTTGACCTTTTGGGGCTTCTAGATGACATATGAGGGTCCTCCAACTTTGTAAGGCCATAACTCTCAAACCGTGAGGAGTTATGTGACGTTCCACATACCACCAGAAATGGAATGACATGTACTATCCATATAGAATAGTATTATCTTAAAATATATCATAACTCATATCGTTATCCATAAAACAAACTTGGGTCCATTACCCAAACCTGGGGTCTCCAACTTCTCATGGCCATAATTCTCTAACCGTGAGGAGTTATGTGACGTTCCACATACCACCAGAAATGGAATGAAAAGAACTATCCCTATACGATATTTTACCTGACAAATTCATTGTCCTTCATCTCATTATTCCACAATTAAGCATGGGTTCTCTTACTCCGAAAAACGTCTTCCCGTGAGGTCTTTCACAATAAGATGACCACTTTAGAGTTCATCCATATTTACTTCTTATCAACCATGACAAGACAGTAATGAGTCATCTTTACATCAAACAATCTTGGGTCCATTACCCAAACCTTTGTGCCGCGACGCTTTCTTCAAGGGTTGACATCAATGACAACCAACCTTAATCAACAACTCATTCTTTGACTAGTCATCTCACTACATGGAGTTGGTTGGCACACTTCTAGGAGGGTGCACTTCTTTTTGAGTTATTTTTTCCACCCATTTGAC
>ML811460.1:0-19094 GCA_009831015.1 Picea engelmannii
AGATCAATTGTTGATCCATGAACTGAACCTTTGTCTGAGCATAACAACCGGATCTATACCTATTGTGGTTACTGTGACATCTTCTGAGGTAGGTTGCTGTACCAGGTATGTGCTTTACTTATCTGGATTTGATTTTGCTTCAGAACTGTTCTAAACTAGTTTGTATTGTGTAGATCTAAAGATATATATGCTGTAGAATGTTTAGGCAGAATCTTTAGATCTGAAACTTGGTTGAATCATATAGATCTATTGTTATCTGTTCTTAGCTTAAAGTACTATTGTTAGATCTGAGATATTTTATATGTGATCTGAGTTTTTCACTTCTGCTGCTACTGTCTGTTATAGATCTATTTTCTATATGCTTCTATCTCTGTTTAAGCTACAGATCTAAGTTGTTTTGGTATTGAAATTAAAAGGAGACTACTGTTTTCAAATTTACCCTAAAACTAACACAGACAACATCAAAACTTTGCTAGGGGAGGACCACTTAGCATGATTAGTTTCCCTTCTCATTAAAAGATTCTATAATTACCCTAAATACAACTTTTTTGTCTTTTGCACCATGCCACCAAAGTATGGGCTGTAACAGCAATGGTTTTATTTTCTTCATTTATTTGTATGAAATAGATTTTTGCAAGCCTTTTTCCAGATCTGTCCTAAATTACAAGATTTTTGCCATATGGGTAATGCTATGCACCATGTGATATCAAGTGCGTATCATCTTACAGTGATAGCATGGGAGTTGTTTCTAGGGTTTGCATACCCAAACTGCAGGTGCGTATATCAGGTACATCACTGTACTGGGTATGTCAAAATGTGTACCCAGAGCACCCATTATTGCTGGGGACATATCCAGTGACACTCCACATGTGAAGGTGGCTGCACCCCAAAAAGGCTTGAAAACTTCTCAAGAAAAAAAAGAAGCATAATAAAAAATGTTGTTGAAATGTCGACGGTGGCTTTTGGGTCACACTATAGCCCTTAACAGGGTTCAAGTCTCTCCAGTGACACATTCTCTGCTTGTGCTCGTGGTTGTGATAGTCCTGTGCTTGTGAATGCACGGGGTAATGTGCAAGTCCTGGGCAACTTTGGCAGAACAGATACCCCCCACTTGCATTTTCTTAGCCTGAGGAGCTTGAGTAGTTGGATGTTGCAAGCTGGCTTGGCTTCATCGAGTATTTTCTCATATTGGGAAGGTGCACACATGCTGCATTGGGATACAAGAAGCTTCTGTCAAAAAAAATATTGTTGAAATGCCTTCTGTTGATTATCTCCAAGTAAAATTGCCGCAAAATAGTCTAAATTTTCCTCATGAATCTTACGGTATTTGATATTTTTAGAACTTCAAAGTGTTCTCTTTTAGAGAGTAGGATACCATAATAAAAATCTGGTGGCTAACAGTATTTAATATTATCACAAATGTAAATTACCATTTCTCAGCTATACTCTTTAAATGGAGGGTATCTTCTATGGCCAGGCAAAAAGATGGCTGGTTTATGGAAATGTATGTGCTTGAGGATTGACAAGATGAAAATATGCCAAAATTACAAAAAATATCATGTCTCATTGCCATCCTTGATGGACCCAAACTGATCAAATTCAATTTCAATTACCAATTTATCGATTTAATGTTTTAATATAATTGTATTTGGATCCTACAAGGTAAATTATAACTTTTAAGTTTTTCCTTTAATTTTCATTTGTGTAGTGCACATTGTTGACACATAATCCCTGGGATTGCATTACTTGTAACATTAATTGTAAATATGAAGAGTCGTAGGTGACAGGTGTGAAAATTTCAGGTCCTATCAGCTTGCCTTGTTGGTCTGTCTTTGACCAAGCAAAGGCTCTAAGTTTTCACTGTCTTTGTTTTAGTTTTCTGCTGTTTTATAACAGCCAACAGTTTGTGAACTTTCAAGCTGATTGTTATGGTTATATTTCCGATTTGGGTGCTCTAGCATGTCGTTTTTGCCATAGGAAATTAGTACATGCAACTCAAATAAATATAACACACCTAATACATTGTTTAACTACTGATAATGAACAGATCTAAGAACTAATAGTATGCATTTGTAGACAGTGTTTTTGGTCAACATGACCCTGGACAAACCCCCCCCGGGGAAAACCAATTTGAGATCTAAATGTATATATGAGGAAAAACAAGTAAGGGTTACAGTAAACACAATAAATGATGGAACCTGATACAATAACAACTCCAACTGAGTTGATACACAAGCTCTATCAAGCAGATGTGCCCCTGAATGGTGCGCCCCTCATGCAAACTGTCAGAACCACTGAAACTGCTCCAGAACTCATCTGTGATGCCAGATCTGAAAACCCTTCTGCAGGAATGAAGCTCCAGCAGATGTCCTCACTCTCCAACTGACCTCACTAAATTTTAATAGCTAGATATCCTACCAGGAAAGAATAAGTCTGCCAAACTCAGGCGCCCCTCTCAAATGTAGAATAGCTCCAGTAAAATAATGAAGCAAGTTGCTCCAAGCTTTCCACAGGGAAAGCTAGCGACCTCCTCCAAGAAACCTCATGCAACTGATCTCATCTCCATAGCTTGAGTTTTCCTCTCCCAACAAGCAAAACTCTCTATGAACAATGCGCCCTCTTAGTGCAAGAATAGGAAACCTAGGAATGGATGGTGGAGATTTAATCTGATCAAGGGTTGAGATCTCATGCATTCCTAAACCATAAACCCACTTTTGGGTTAAGTTTCCTAAGTCCACTTATGTCTCCAAAATCACCCCAAAGTGATTTAATACTTACTTTATGCCAAAAGTGACCAAATTTCATTTTAACCAAAGTCAAAGTGAAAATAGACAAAATTACTAGGTACAAAGTGTCATGTCCTTCCCTCATGTGCTAAGGAGGTCAAAAGCACATGGGGAACACCTCCCAAGGTACAAATCTCAACACTCCCTCTTACCGAGGAAGGTGTTCCTCACCAAGCCCATTTTGTCTCTGAAGAAGACATGCTTGCCCTGTGGCAAGGCCTTGGTGAGAATATCTGCTACCTGATCATCTGTAGATATATACTACAACTGAACTGCCCGTCTCTGAACCCAGTCACGAATGAAGTGGTACCTGATCTCAATATGCTTCGACCGGTCATGAAACACTGGATTCTCAGAGAGTTTTATGCAACTCTGATTATCACAGTGAATGATAGTCGGAGACATCTCCTGACCGAATAAACCAACCAACATCTTGGGAAGCCAAATGGCCTCACAACTGGCCTGACTGGCTGCCATGTACTCTGCCTCGACCGAACTCAAAGCAACTGACTTCTGCTTCCGGCTGAACCAGGAAACAAGTCCTGACCCCAAACTGAAGCAACACCCTGAGGTGTTTTTCCTGTCAGCAGCGCATCCTGCCCAGTCTGAATCTGTGTAGCCAACCGACCTGACTCCATCTCCCCTGACATAGTCTAGGCCAAAGTCCACTGTCCCAACAACATATCTCAAGATGTGTTTTGCCCCAACCATGTGAACACTCGGCTCAACCATGTACTGGCTGCGTGTGTTTACGACAAAACATATATCTGGTCTGGTTTTAACCAGATAAATAAGTGAACCGATCAACTGCCTGTATGCTGTGGCATCCACCAACTGGCTATCTGTAGCACTAAGCTTCTTCCAGTTGGTGATCATAGGTGTAGACATAGGTCTGCAGTCCTCCATCTGAAATCTGCTTAGAATATCTGCTGCATACTTCCCCTGCCCGAGAAATATGTGACCCTCCTCCTGCCATACCTCCATACCTAGAAAGTAGTGCATCAATCCGATATTACTCATTTCAAACTCTGATGCAAGTCCCAGCTTGCACTCAACTATGAGATCCTCGACTCCAGTAATGAATAGATCATCCACATACAAAATGAGAATGAACGTGTCCTCACCTCTAATGATGAAATAGAGGTTTGGATCAACATCGCTCTTTTCGAAGCCCATTTGAAGCAAATAAGTATCAATCCGTGAATACCAAGCTCGGGGAACTTGCTTCAGTCCATATAGTGCCTTTCTCAGAAGGCACACGCGAGTCTCCCTGTCACTCACCTCAAAACCATGTGGCTGCTCTATGTACACCTCCTCCTCAATAAAGCCATTCAGAAATGCGGTTTTCACATCCATCTGATGAATGCGCCAACTCAACTCTACTGCTATGGCAATGATAGTCCTGATAGAAGTGTATCTCACAACTGGTGCGAAAGTCTAATCATAGTCGACTCCCTCAATCTGTGAGAAGCCTCGTGCCACAAAACGAGCCTTGTGTTTATCCACGCTGCCATCTGCAACAATCTTGGTCTTGTACAACCACCTGGAAGTCACAACTGACTTCCCCACTGGCCTCAGAACCACATCCCAGACATCATTGCGCACAATGGAATCATACTCCTTGACCATGGCCTCTCTCCAGACCTGATGATCCTCTGCCTGCGCAAAACTCTGTGGCTCAATATCCCTGATAGTCGTCACAAGTGCTAAGTATGCTCCCAATCTGACTGGTGGCCTCCTCTGTCTAATCTGACTCTTGGGTTCCCCTACATTCTCTATGGCCTCCTTCAGGGTCTCCTGAAACCATCTAGGTCTCCTCTTCCCTGAAGTGGTCAATGGAGAAGTAAGGTCTCTCTGCCCAAGAGTAATGGCCTCAGGACTCGCCTCAACACTCTGCGATCCTGAAGTCTGAACTCCCTCTGAAGTCTGTGCCCCATCTGATTGAACATGCTCTGACTGTGACCCTGAAGCTGTGCATGGTGACCGTGTCACCCATGATACTGGTGTACCTAACCACTGAGGCTGTGCTCCCTCTGAGACTGCAACTGACAACTCTGCATCATCCTCAACTCCACCTCTCGACTCAAGAGATCTCGCAAAAGCCTTATCCTCCTCAAATCTAACATCTCTGCTCACCACCACTTTCCTAAGTGGCGGAATGTACATGTGATAGGCTTTCGACACCTTTGAGTATCCAACTAGAATCCCCTGCTGGGTTGTGAGGTCTAGCTTTGTCCTCCTCTTCTAGGGGACATGAGAGAAAGTCGAACATCCAAAGATCCTGATATGCTCGACATCGAGCCTCCTATCAATATACCAGATATGTGGTGAAAACTCAATCGAACTGCAACATGCATGAAAAGCACATTCTTTCTGAAACTGACTCTGAAAGTCTGTCTCCTCTGCTGTAGCCGCTATACCACCCTTTTTCTTCTTCCTATTCGGACAATGTCCAGCATAGTGCCCGAACTTCTTACGAACAAAACACTTCACTTTCCTCATATCTCTACCCTGACCACTGTTGCTCTCTGCTCCTCCACTCCTCTGTGGCTGGCCCCCAGTCTTGGGACCTTTCCGACCACCTCGATCGACCTTCTTCTTGCCCTTTGCCCAAAGAGCAAGATCCTCCTCACCCTGACCAGTCTGCTGCTGCTTCTGTCCAGAAGCCTCTGATGCTAATTTGATCTCCTCCTGGACGAAGTCATCCCACATCCTCTCCCATGCAGGTAAGGCCTCTCTAGCAACTATGCCACGTACAAATGGACCCCACAGTTTGGTGAAGCTATTCAAAGCTTGCCTCACCAAAGAGTTGGGTTCAACAACCTCGTCGACGGCTCCAAGCTCGTCTCTGATCTGAGTGTATCTACTAAGGAATGGAGTCACCGACTCATCCTTGAGCATGCGAATGCCCCTGAGTCGATCATGAAGAACCATCTTCCGGTTCTCATTGGAGCTCTCATATAGCTTGCATAAAAATGCCCACATCTCATATGCATGTGCCTTCCCTGTCACATGGGGTATAATGTGATCCCAGACTGCATCAGAAATAGTCCTCTTCGTCTTGTTGTTCCTTTTCCTGTATTTTGCCACCAAGACGGGAGCAGTGACATGAATGGGGGGAACAACCGTCTCGACTATATCCCATAGCTCGAGGTCCTCCAAGACGAAGATCATCCTCGCCTTCCATGACGATCAATTGCTAGTCCCAGCTAGCCTGTCCTCAACTCGCATCTGAGATAATGACATCAATGCCAATCTGCAATCCCCAACTGATGCTGGTCTGTCAAGGAACACACTGTTTCACTCCTGTCAACACAGGTGTGAAAAGAGACAATGTACTCTGACTTCACTCCCAACAAAATGGGTGTGAAAAGAGGTCACAAAAATCAGCTTCACTCCTACTGCGTAGGTGTGAAAAGACTGATCTCAAGATGTCCAAACTGCCCAAAAATCCTTTGAAAAATTCTGTCCTCTAACAACCACTGAAGGAGTCAATGGCTGTCCTCAAAATCTGCCAGAAAAAAGTATATGGCAGCCACTCAATATGTTGTCCCAACTGTCCCAAAAATCAGCCACCGAAGCTCTGATACCATGTGAAAATTTCAGGTCCTATCAGCTTGCCTTGTTGGTCTGTCTTTGACCAAGCAAAGGCTCTAAGTTTTCACTGTCTTTGTTTTAGTTTTCTGTTGTTTTATAACAGCCAACAGTTCGTGAACTTTCAAGCTGATTGTTATGGTTATATTTTCGATTTGGGTGCTCTAGCATGTCGTTTTTGCCATAGGAAATTAGTACATGCAACTCAAATAAATATAACACACCTAATACATCGTTTAACTGCTGATAATGAATAGATCTAAGAACTAATAACATGCATTTGTAGACACAGTGTTTTTGGTCAACATGACCCTGGACAACCCCCCCGAGGGAAAACCAGTTTGAGATCTAAATGTATATATGAGGAAAAACAAGTAAGGGTTACAATAAACACAATAAATGATGGAACCTGATACAATAGCAACGCCAACTGAGTTGATACACAAGCTCTATCAAGCAGATGCGCCCTTGAATGGTGCGCCCCTCATGCAAACTGCCAGAACCACTGAAACTGCTCCAGAACTCATCTGTAATGCCAAATCTGAAAACTCTTCCGCAGGAATGAAGCTCCAGCAGATGTCCTCACTCTCCAACTGACCTCACTGAATTCTGATGGCTAGATATCCTACCAGGAAAGAATAAGTCTGCCAAACTCATGCGCCCCTCTCAAATGTAGAATAGCTCTAGTAAAATAATGAAGCAAGCTGCTCCAAGCTTCCCACAGGGAAAGTTAGCGACCTCCTCCAAGAAACCTCATGCAACTGATCTCATCTCCATAGCTTGAGTTCTCCTCTCCCAACAAGCAAAACTCTCCATGAACAATGCGTCCCCCTTAGACCCTTTGCGCCCTCTTAGTGCAAGAATAAGAAACCTAGGAATGGATGGTGGAGATTCAATCTGATCAAGGGTTGAGATCTCCTCATGCATTCCTAAATCATAAACCCACTTTTGGGTTAAGTTTCCTAAGTCCACTTATGTCTCCAAAATCACCCCAAAGTGATTTAATACTCACTTTATGCCAAAAGTGACCAAATTTCACTTTAACCAAAGTCAAAGTGAAAATAGACAAAAGTACTAGGTACAAAGTGTCATGTCCTTCCCTCATGTGCTAAGGAGGTCAAAAGCACATGGGGAACACCTCCCAAGGTACAAATCTCAACAATAGGAATAGTCATCCATTTGGGAAGACCAACAATCAATTTTTTGTATATTTATTGAGTTTCAAGCTAATGCAATGACACAACAATGGAGTTATGTTTTCTGTCATACTTGGCATGACCGTGGTATCAAAGAACAGGTTAACTCCATTATCCCTCTTGGCGTTTTCTTTCCCTTGGTGCGCATAAACGCCTTCTTGCCCCTCTTCTCTTTGGCACTCTGGTCGATTCTCTTTTCAAGTCTATGTTTCAGTCACACCTCACTCGTTCCAGTCTCCAAAACCCTAATTCACGAAACCCTAATTTCGTCGAATGTCCAACAAGCATCACACCCGTTGACTATTCCACCTTGGTCGCCTGTCGTCTATAGACCTTCCTCACACTGTACATGGTGGTATCACACTGTACACTCTCACCTTCCATAGTGACCTTCCTCACATTGTATATGCTCACATTCTTGACAACCCTATCCTCGAAATGTTGACATTCTTGACAGTCGTATCTTCAAATCGTTTGCTTGGCGACCATAGTGGGAGAAGATACTTCGCACAAAACCCACGAGTAGCAAGTCTATATGTCGAACAACTCACACCCTCGACTCCTTACTCGTCTCGTTGCCCTTCCATGCCTGTGCACTCCACTGCGTACTCCCTAATTAATTCGTGCACATTCACTAAAACCTAATTTGCCGCAATCGAACAATCGCATTTGGTGAGAAGGGTTCGCTAGAGTTTCTCTGGTATGGATTTGCTGGTTTCGTCCATTTGACTTACAAGCCTCTTGCGAGATGCAGGAGTCACCATTTCTCCAGCTAAAAACGACATGGAGCTACAACCATTTATGCACGTTTGAAGACATGTATTCTCACATCACAGAATGAATATATGTGAAATACCATCCTCCTGAGTTTTTTTTTGGATTTGAAAGTTGCATGTCCAAACGGAGGTGGGATGCGATCCCCTTGGTATGCTAAACATTCAATCGATATTGGAGACCAATCATTTACATTGTTCGCATTTGCAAGTTGTATCTCTTTTTCCTGATTATCAATTCACAAGTTTGGTGCTGTAATATACCAGATATAAAAAGTATGCAGAACATAAATAAAATGCTAGTAATGGCATAATAACATCAATATAACTAGAACAATCACCACAATAGCACTGAAATGATATAAAAATAACAACAGAAATAACACTTTGATTTTGAAAGCAATGTTCACGGGCCTCTTCGAGGGGGCAACCTCCAGTTGAGCAGAGCTCTATTACAATAATATCCAAACTAGGGTTCTCATACCCTCGACTCCTATTTATACTGAATATGTCTATCAAAAGAAACATCTAGAGGAAGATCCTTCTAGAAGCGAAAACTTCTATTAGGTCTTCTTACATTTGACTTATTCTATTTTATTGCAAGGCCTTATTAATATTGACTTTTATTACATCCTAATATATTGTTCTACCTATGTGCGGGTTAGGACCCTAACATCTCCTCCCCCTTAAAAAAAACCTTGTCCTCAAGGCTTGAGATGCGGAAATTGCTGCAGAATGGTAGGTGGTTCCCAAGTGGCATCTGCTGGAGTTGTATATTTCCACTGGACTAACACTTTCTTGATGGTTCTCTGACGCAAACAACAGTTACGCTGGTCCAAAACTACTTGTGGCTGTAGCCAAATGGATCATTTTTCGACTAACTCGGGAATGTTGGTTTGAATTTGACACTTAGTTCCAATCACCTTCTTTAAGCATGAAACATGAAAAACATGATGTAGTTTCGAATGACTGAGCAAAGCTAACTGATAGGCCACCTGTCTCACACGCTTGAGAACGGTATAAGGACCATAAAATTTGGGCGCTAGCTTTTGACAATGATCGGCCTTGAGGGAATTTTGTGCCATGACCAAATTCTCTTTGAGGGTACGGAGAATAGCCTCTCGAACTGTAAGTGTTTGGTCAATCGCTTGGACCTTCGAGACACCCGATAGGTATGAGAGAATTGAAGGTGGCTTCTGTCCATATACCGCTTCAAAAGGAGTCATGCGTGTAGTTGTATGGTATGAAGTGTTGTACCACCATTCAACGAGGGGTAACCATTGAGCCCACTGATTTTGCTTTTCCGAGGAAAAACACCTCAAATATGTTTCCAAACACTTGTTGACAACTTCCGTTTGACCATTAGTCTGGGGATGACAAGCTGTGCTGAGATGCAATTGGGTGCCTTGTAGTGTAAACAGTTCTTGCCAAAAATTGCTTGTGAAAGTTGGGTCGTGATCATAAACAGTAGAGTGCGGCATGCCATGAAGCTTGAAGACCTGATCCATGAAAATTTGAGCCACCGTGGATGCTGTAAACGGGTGTTGAAGAGCGCAGAAATGAACATACTTGGAAAGGCGATCAACAACCACCATGATGACTGATTTATTTCCCAATTTGGGTAAGCTTGTAATAAAATCCATAGAGATATTCCTCCAAATAGCAGGTGGAATCGGAAGCGGTTGTAGTGTGCCCAGAGATTTGACTGTTTCTCCCTTGTTGCGTTGACACACGTCACATTCAACGAAAAAATTACGAATGTCTTGTGCATACCATCCCAGAAAAAGAACGTTTGACCCTGTCATAGGTTTTGGTGAACCCTGAGTGCCCCATTGTGGGTGTAGCATGAAGCTCGAAAAGTACCGTGGATTTAAGCTTTGATTGTTTACTTAAATACAAACGACCTTTGTATCGAAGTTCATCATGGAGCCAAGAAAACCCTGGGGAAACTGGAGCATTGGACTATGATTGTTGGATCAGATGCGGACTTTTGGGATCTTGTAGCCATTCTTGGCGAACGACTTGGAGCCAATCTGGTACAATGAAGGAAAGAGAAAAAAGGGATCCTTCGTCTTCATATTTTCGGGAAAGTGCATTCGTAACCACATTGTCTTTGCCTTTCTTATAAATGATCTCATAATCATATCCAAAGAGCTTAGTCACCCATTTTTGTTGTTCCGGGGAGGAAATGCGTTGTTTCGGAAAATACTTGAGGCTTTGATGGTCTGTCTTAATTTGGAAGTGTTGCCCCAATAAATAAGGGCGCCACAGATCAACGACATGCAGAATAGCCAACATTTCCTTTTCATAGATTGATTTGCCCAGATTTCTTTCAGATAGTTGCTTGCTGGTAAAGGCCAAAGACCAACCCTCTTGCATAAGGACAACACCAATTCCTTTCCCTGAAGCATCACATTTCAAGACAAAGGTCTTTGTGAAATTAGGAAGGGTCAGGACTGGAGTGGTGCACATGGCCATCTTCAAGGTTTGAAAAGCTTGAGCAGTGGCTAGGGTCCAAGAGAAAGAGTTATTTTTTAGGAGAGAATTGAGAGGTGCTGCAATCTTTCCATAATTCTTAACAAACTTGTGGTAATAACCTATTAAGCCCAAAAATCCACACAAGCTTTTGAGAGTCTTTGGGTGAGGCCAATCTTGCATAGCTTCAATCTTTTTAGGATCCACCCTGACACTCTCCTTGCCAACTAGATGAACAAAGTACTCTACTTTCGAGGCGCCAAAAACACATTTAGACTGTTTCAAGAAAAGTTGGTGCTGAGAGAGTAGATGGAGAACTCGATCCACATGAACAAGATGGTTTGTCCAGGTTTTGCTATAGATGAGGATATCATCAAAGAAAACTAAGACAAAATGATGTAGAAAAGGACGAAAGACATGATTCATGAGGCTTTGGAAGTTGGAGGGGGCATTACATAAGCCAAAGGGCATGACCAAAAACTCATAGTGGCCCTCATGAGTTTTAAAGACAGTTTTGGGAATGCCTGCCTCTTTCATACGTATCTGGTGGTAGGCCGAACGAATATCAAGTTTAGTAAAGAATTGGGCACCACTCAATTCATCTAGGAGGTCATCAATGACATGAATGAGAAATTTGTCTTTAATGGTAAGTTTGTTGAGGGCACGGAAGTCGGGACACATTCGCCAAGAACCTTCTTTCTTCAGGACCATGACCACTATAGAAGAGTAGGGGCTCGTACTAGGGCGGATAATGCCTGCATTAAGGAGTTCATGTACCATTTTCTCAATTTCATTTTTTTGGGAAAATGGGTGACGATACAGACAGATATTGGGAGGAAGGCTTTTGAGTACAAGGGGAATGGAATGATCATGAACCCCACTGGAAGGAGGGAGTCCCTGGGGAGTGGAAAAGACCACTTGATGTTTAGAAATGATGGCTTGGAGGTCTTGCGGCACCGAGGGTGTCTCTGTTGCTTGTATGGCATGGAGTTGGGCAATAACACTAGAATCACCTTTTTTAGCAGCTTTTCCATGCGATGGGAACTAATGATCTCAGGTGAACCGACAATGATGCCTTGGGACTTATATTGGTGGCCCTCCTGGTCAAATTGCATGGTTAATTCTGTGAAATCCATGAGAATGGGACCCAAAGTCCTTAGCCAGTCTGTACCCAACACAATGTCACAACCGCCCATGTCGATAGCAAACATACGAGATTTCAGGTGGTAGTCACCAATTTGGAGACACATTTTCACAACGCCCTCCACATTTCATGGAGCCACTATTGACAATCACGATTTGGAAATTATTGACGGCATGGATGTAGCAATGCGTTTCTTGGGCAATGCGGCGAATAAAATTATGGATGCTTCCACTATCAACCAGAATAATGACCTTCCGATGCTTGATGTAACCGATTAGCTTGAGGGTTTGGGAAGCGGAGAAGCCAGTGAGAGCATTGAGGGAAATGACCAGTTCTACTTCGGGAGGGTTTGAGGGAGGGGTTATGTCAGTGGTTTCAGGTGACTTAGACACAAGGGAAGTTTCAACATCTTCTTCCGAAATATCCTCGGAGATGGCCATAAAAATATTTTGTTCCTTACACTTGTGGCCCGTGAAATATTTGTCATCACAATTATAACAAAGGCCTTTGAGTTGGCGTTCAACGATTTTAGCCCTGGTCAATTTTTGGATCTTTAGTGGAGCGAAGGGAGTAGTGGGATTTACTGGTTTAGGGCGAGGGATAAAGGCGGGTTTTCGGTTTTGAGAAGATACAACCTGTTGTGCTTCTTTAGCTCTTTTAGTAGCCTCCACCCAACTCTGAGGCCGAGCCATGAGGACATGGGCCCGAATCTCATCTTTGAGGTCACTGATAAAACACTCTCAGAAAAAGGCGTCAGACATGCCCTCTGTCCGAAAAGTTAGGCGCTCAAAGGCAACTATAAAGTCTTCCATTGTTCGTGATTGTTTCAACTTTGTCAAACGGTCCAAATGGTTGGTGTCAGTGTCAAAGTGTTCATAAAGCTCTGCCACAAAGTGTGTCCAAGCAATATACCCTTGGCGTGAAGTTTGCCACCATTGCCACCATTGCCACCATTGCCAACGTTCTTGATTTAGATGGAGAACACCATACCGGAGTTTGGCCAAGTCATCTGTAATGCCGTATAAAGAGAAATAATGTTCCATTTGGGTTACCCAACCAGTGGGGTCCGAGCCATCAAATTTGGTCACATCCACCCGCGGAAGGCGTAGGTCATGTTGAAAGTGATGGTGCTGAAAGTTATGGGAATGAGAGGAATGTTCACCTTTAGTATGTGGGGGTGAGTCAGAGGAAGGGTTATCTGTAGGGATATGAAGCTTGGTGCAGAGTGACGAAAAGACAGATTCAATCTGGGTGGTTAGGTCTTGTTTGATTTCCTCCATTGAGGATTGCATGGTTGTATTGATGGTGGCAACATTGGCACTGAGTTGTTTCACTTCTTGTTGGGTCTCGATGAGACTAGATTGCAAGGTATTGAAGTGGGCTTCCAAGTCTTGGCTGCGGGTATAGGCCATGAGGACGAGGGAACCGAAGGGGTGGGTGGGGTAAAAAATTTTGCCGAAAAATGATATGTATGAATGTGACAAGGGAGAAGAGATGAATCCAATGGAATAGGTCTCAAATAATGGTGAAAATATTTCCAGACTTGTTTTTTTTTAAACACCTGCGAAGTTATACTCCGGTCTGAAGAATACTGTAGTGATGAAATGCCCAAATGCTTAACTAGGAAGAAAAGTGTAGTTACTTGGCAACCCGAACATAGTTGCGCGACAATAGATCTTGTTTGTTATAATTTGTTTATGTTTATGTCCCCAAGGGTTAGGTATTCAAGGGTTCTATAGACAAGGGTTTTCCTTGTGCGGGGTCCAACAGTAGTACTCGGGTTCTATAGCTCTCTGATATACATGCGGGGTCCAACAGTAGTACTCGGCCCAATATCTTAGGGTACTAACTAAGGAGGATAGATCGTACCCTTAGTCGTACTAACCGACTACCTAGGTACGAGAGAGTATCTTCCCGAGTGTTGTTCTCAGTGGCACTATAACAGTCAGGCGATTGATCGGTTTATCTAAAGAGGGCTTCAGGAAATCTAGGCCGATCCATACACATGTGTTGTCTGATGCACTACCAGTCGAAGGGGTACCAACATGCGTACAAGGGTGGCCAACAAAGATGCGCTTAAGAACCACTTGTATTTCCTGCGTGTATGAATCCTTCAACCACGGGTTTATGCGTGTAACGACAGATCTTTATGGCTTAAAGACACCGTAATACGTCTCTACGCTGAAATTTTTTTTACCCACAATTTCTGCCAAGGAAAGTGCTCTGATACCACTTGTAATATACCAAATATAAAAAGTATGCAGAACAGAAATAAAATGCTAGTAATGGAAGAATAACAACAATATAACCAGAACAATCACCACAATTGCACTGAAATGATATAAGAATAACAACAAAAATAACACTTTGATTCTGAAAGCAATGTTCACGGGCTTCTTCGAGGGGACAACCTCCAGTTGAGCAGAGCTCTATTACAATAATATCCAAGCTAGGGTTCTCATACCCTCGATTTTTATTTATACTAAATATGTCTATCAAAATAAACATCTAGAGGAAGATCCTTCTAGAAGTGGAAGCTTCTATTAGGTCTTCTTACATTCGACTTATTATATTTTATTGCAAGGCCTTATTATTATTGACCTTTATTACATCCGAATATATTGTTCTACCTATGTGCGGGTTAGGACCCTAACATGTGTTGTTGAACGTGACTGAAGTGATAGAAGATGCATTCTCTCATTATCATTGTCAGCGTGGTGCAGATTGATTAAAAAAACTACAAAGAATGGTACAAAAAGATCAAAAGCACATTGATCTTCAACAACTTGTGCAATGGCATTTGTGAAGCAACAACAATTACTGAAGAAGAAGCCAAATCATGCTTTGAATCTATTGTCTCATAAGCAAAGACGAAGAGTAGCAAACCATCCATTCCAACATCAATCAAACAACGTGCCATATGGAAGGACAAAGACGAAAAACATATGCTATGATATCTGCGACAATAAGTGAAGAGGTGAGCCGTCATATTGCTTTTATTAACGATTCCTATAGCACTTTGAAGAGATTGAATGACTTGTATGACATACACTCTGAACTGGGACTAATACAACTAATAGTGAAGCTCTTCAACCTAGAGTTGAAGAATGATGACCCTATGGATTTAGCTTCAAAAATCAAAGCCATAATGTGTGACATTGATGCCACTGGGGTGAAAACAGATCTCCCTCTCACAACCTTCATCAAGGCTCTCTACCCCACATATTCTCACTCCTTTGAATCTTTGCAAGCCAGTGATAAAATGAAATCCATAACATTTGACACATTATGGAGAAAGTAGCAGAACGTGAGAAAGCCTTTGGAAAGAAGTCAACCCATTCCATCGGTGAGACTGTGTGCCTTGCTTAGAAAGTGAAGAGTCAACCACATTATTATTCTAGAGGTGTAATGTTCCCTTCCAATTGATCAGGGCATAAGATGACTTAGTAGCCTATATGACTCTTGTAGGCTATAGTCAGTGAGGAAAAAGGGAGGCAAGGAGGTTTATGTAATGTTACTAGCTAGGAGATGTTACATTCTAAAGTGACATTAAGTAAGAAGATAAATTGTTAATTACTTAAACATTAAAGGTGACCTTTAATGTTTAAGTAAATTTTAAGAGGGAATAATGGTCATATTTGATTTGTTTGAAAAGGGGAAAGATCTAGAAGGCTTCAAAGAAGTATAAAGGAAGGGTAGCACTTCACCTTCCTCATTATGATTTGATCTCTTGTTTTGGAGTGCTCTTTGAGCCAAGTTTTCATTGGGGTTTTTGGCAAAAACCCTTCCGTTGCTAGTTTAGTTTTGGTAGTGCAATATCCACCCTAGCTAGACAAACAAAGAATCTATCCAGGGTTTCCATTGGAGTCATCTTTTGGATTTTTGAGTATTTTCACTCACAAAGTGTATACATAGGTAAAGTGGGTATTCTAAGCAAGAAAATGAATACCCCCAAGGCATATAATGCCTCCTAGTACCACTTATTTAACTTATTTATCAATTACAATTAAAATATCTAGTTTTTGAGGAAAATTTTTTATTTGCAAAAAACATTAAAAAACGTAAGGGGGACTTAGCGCATTTCCATGAGACTCACAAAAAGGGAAATAAAAGACAAAATAAAGGAAAAAATCAACATTCCTATTATCAAGGAAACATGTCAGAAACATGTTTTGGCATGTTTGGAGTCAACTAAGCTTCAGTAAGCCTTGTTGGCACATAAGGGCGAGTTAAGAGAGCTTGGAGTTAAGTTAAGTGGTAGCCCACTTGTGTTTAGAAGAGAATCCAAGAAAGAGGTGTGCCCCCCTCAAGAGGTGGCACACTCTTGGAGAGAGGAGCCTACCTCTTGAGAGGTGGTGACCCATCTCACCTTCCTACTCTCACATATGGAAATCAATTGGAGTTTGGGGAGAGGTGTCCACCTTTCCATCATCCACTTGGCTCTCCATCTCTCCAAATGGTGCACCCCCCTCATTGAGATCTTCACCCATTGAGCTATTTATACAAGCTATCTCTCCCATTGTGAACTAGTTGGAGTAGGGGAGAAACACTTGTGGTTGTAACACTATTGTTGATCATTTGTGGAATAAAAGAAGACTTTGGAGGTCAAATTGGTATTGTGCTTCATGTGTGTGGATAAATGATATCTTGGTTCAATCATATGAGTTTACTTTGTATTTTGCTTTGCATATGTTCTTATTGAATGAAGGTATTGTTTCCTAGATAGTAGAATCATTCAAGACTATTTTGATTGCTTGATTTTACTTTCTTAAATGTTATAAGATTATTGATTTTCATACTCTTTCCCATGAACTGATTTGCTGTCAAGATTTTATTGTTGGAGTTACTTCACACACACCAAGGAATTTTTTTTCCTAAAGTTTTTTCTTGTTTATTAGTCACAATTAGTCATTATCCAGTCTCCTATATTTTAGGAGAGAATATTCCACTTGGAGAATATTCTCTTTCAGTTGGCACTTCAGTTTGACTAGTTGAGTTGAGTTTAGATGCTACATTGGTTTTATCACCATGCAACATTGAGATCATCACCATGCTAATTCGACCTTGCCTTGGTATCATCATCAGACTGATGCATTACCCTTGATTCCCTGAGTTAACTCCTCACTACTCTCTGTTCAGTTAGTTAACTGAAGACTAGTTGACTAGTTAACTCAACTAGGTGGCAGTTCACTCCCATAACTGCCCTAGAGACTAGACTAGGTGGCAATTCACTCCCGTAACTGCCTGAGAGACTAGACTAGGTGGAAGTTCACTCCCGTAATTGCTGGTGTGTGTCTACATCACTCTAGACCACCACTATGACACATTGGTTCTCCTCTAGTGCACACTCATTGAGTTATACAAAGTATATCATGTGTAAATGATTCATTATTCACAACAGTTAATGAGAATTATTTCATTCTTTCTCTCCTTCTTCTTTCTCCAATTCTCTCTACAAATGTGTGTATTATTGTTTATCTAGATCTATTTTGTGTAGGTTCAACACATTTACATGGTATCAAAGCCGACAGACTGCTAAGCAAAAACTATACCAAAAATATTTGCAGGTACAAAAGATTGAAGACAACGGAAAAATGGATTTCCAAAAAGAATTCATTCTTACACCTTACAACTATTTTTCATGGAAGGAGAAAATAACCATACATCTCCGAACCAGAGGGTTGTACAGGTTAACCTTGAATACAGATACAGAACCGACATCATCCATATAAAAATCCAACTATTTAAATTGCATGGATGAGACACTCAGAACAATTTGCAGTCTTATTTATCCCGATCTCCTTTTTCATATATCTTCTTGTAAGACTCCCAATGAAGCTTGGACCACCTTGGAAGGGCTCTTTGGAAAACATGATGAGATGAGGGGACACATGCTGGAGGTGGAGCTGCTCACATTGGATCCAAAAAGATTCGATAATATCCAATATTTCTTTACAAAATTCAAGGATTTACTGTCACAACTTAAAGCTTGCGGGGTTGATAAATCGAAGGAGGAGAAACAAATAGTTCTCACCATTCTCTCCAAGCTTGGTCTTGAATTCTCTGTATTCGTATCCACATTCATTACTGTCAGTTTCGCCTCTGGAGCCACCTGAAAGATGCCTTTTCTTGAGGACTTTATCGAATCCCTGACACAAGAGAAAACCAAGCTCATCAACATGGGCACAATCAATGGCCCAAGGGCGCATGCACTCACTTTGCATGATGGAAGCCACAAATATCCTTAATCTAAAGATAAAGATAAACATAAATCTCATGCATATTCGAAGAAGGAAGGGTACACAAAAATCTTCACCGATGCCTTCGGATCCAAAGGGGAAAAGGGAAGAAAATGGGAGAAATGCACGTACTGTCACAAAGGATTCCATCCAGAATCTGCATGCATGAAAAAACAACTAGATCTGATGTCTCAAATACTTTAGCAAAACAATCTTGGAGATCGCATCCCCGAGGGTGCCAAGAAGAAGAAGCCAGGAGATCTGAATTCCAAGAAAGACAATTCTAGCCACGCCTTGATTGCCATTAAATCCTCTCCCAATGCTTAGATCGTTGATTCAGGAGCATCACATCAATGGCTGCCTCAGAAACAATATATTATTCTTTGGATGCATGGAAAGGTCCTCCCTTTCTGATGGGGACAACTCTTCTGTCGAATTCATCGGCAAAGGAAGGATTGAACTCACCAACGAAAGCTTCGAGAATGTGTTGCACATTCCCAAACTTTCTGTCAATCTTCTCTCTGTGTATCAGATGACGAATTCCAACATTGGAAAGAAAGTCATATTCACACCAAATTCCGTTGACATATACGACATGCAAACCAACTCCAGGGTTTCTACCGGTGAGGTAAATCATCAGTCTAGATTGTATACATTTTCTGAATTCATTGAACATGATTCTTCTTTACTGCTTACTCATGCTGATGAAAGTAGTAGGATATGGCACACAAGGTTTGGATATTTGAATTTCAGATACATGCAACAACTTAGCAAGCAAAGATTGGTTTATGGTCTACCAGACATCCATTTCTCCAAGGGAGTATGTGAGGGATGTGTTCTCGGAAAACACCCTCAAGAGAAATTCGACAAAGGAATGTCTCAGAGAG
>ML811460.1:19194-40647 GCA_009831015.1 Picea engelmannii
GACTCTTGTAGGCTATAGTCAGTGAGGAAAAAGGGAGGCAAGGAGGTTTATGTAATGTTACTAGCTAGGAGATGTTACATTCTAAAGTGACATTAAGTAAGAAGATAAATTGTTAATTACTTAAACATTAAAGGTGACCTTTAATGTTTAAGTAAATTTTAAGAGGGAATAATGGTCATATTTGATTTGTTTGAAAAGGGGAAAGATCTAGAAGGCTTCAAAGAAGTATAAAGGAAGGGTAGCACTTCACCTTCCTCATTATGATTTGATCTCTTGTTTTGGAGTGCTCTTTGAGCCAAGTTTTCATTGGGGTTTTTGGCAAAAACCCTTCCGTTGCTAGTTTAGTTTTGGTAGTGCAATATCCACCCTAGCTAGACAAACAAAGAATCTATCCAGGGTTTCCATTGGAGTCATCTTTTGGATTTTTGAGTATTTTCACTCACAAAGTGTATACATAGGTAAAGTGGGTATTCTAAGCAAGAAAATGAATACCCCCAAGGCATATAATGCCTCCTAGTACCACTTATTTAACTTATTTATCAATTACAATTAAAATATCTAGTTTTTGAGGAAAATTTTTTATTTGCAAAAAACATTAAAAAACGTAAGGGGGACTTAGCGCATTTCCATGAGACTCACAAAAAGGGAAATAAAAGACAAAATAAAGGAAAAAATCAACATTCCTATTATCAAGGAAACATGTCAGAAACATGTTTTGGCATGTTTGGAGTCAACTAAGCTTCAGTAAGCCTTGTTGGCACATAAGGGCGAGTTAAGAGAGCTTGGAGTTAAGTTAAGTGGTAGCCCACTTGTGTTTAGAAGAGAATCCAAGAAAGAGGTGTGCCCCCCTCAAGAGGTGGCACACTCTTGGAGAGAGGAGCCTACCTCTTGAGAGGTGGTGACCCATCTCACCTTCCTACTCTCACATATGGAAATCAATTGGAGTTTGGGGAGAGGTGTCCACCTTTCCATCATCCACTTGGCTCTCCATCTCTCCAAATGGTGCACCCCCCTCATTGAGATCTTCACCCATTGAGCTATTTATACAAGCTATCTCTCCCATTGTGAACTAGTTGGAGTAGGGGAGAAACACTTGTGGTTGTAACACTATTGTTGATCATTTGTGGAATAAAAGAAGACTTTGGAGGTCAAATTGGTATTGTGCTTCATGTGTGTGGATAAATGATATCTTGGTTCAATCATATGAGTTTACTTTGTATTTTGCTTTGCATATGTTCTTATTGAATGAAGGTATTGTTTCCTAGATAGTAGAATCATTCAAGACTATTTTGATTGCTTGATTTTACTTTCTTAAATGTTATAAGATTATTGATTTTCATACTCTTTCCCATGAACTGATTTGCTGTCAAGATTTTATTGTTGGAGTTACTTCACACACACCAAGGAATTTTTTTTCCTAAAGTTTTTTCTTGTTTATTAGTCACAATTAGTCATTATCCAGTCTCCTATATTTTAGGAGAGAATATTCCACTTGGAGAATATTCTCTTTCAGTTGGCACTTCAGTTTGACTAGTTGAGTTGAGTTTAGATGCTACATTGGTTTTATCACCATGCAACATTGAGATCATCACCATGCTAATTCGACCTTGCCTTGGTATCATCATCAGACTGATGCATTACCCTTGATTCCCTGAGTTAACTCCTCACTACTCTCTGTTCAGTTAGTTAACTGAAGACTAGTTGACTAGTTAACTCAACTAGGTGGCAGTTCACTCCCATAACTGCCCTAGAGACTAGACTAGGTGGCAATTCACTCCCGTAACTGCCTGAGAGACTAGACTAGGTGGAAGTTCACTCCCGTAATTGCTGGTGTGTGTCTACATCACTCTAGACCACCACTATGACACATTGGTTCTCCTCTAGTGCACACTCATTGAGTTATACAAAGTATATCATGTGTAAATGATTCATTATTCACAACAGTTAATGAGAATTATTTCATTCTTTCTCTCCTTCTTCTTTCTCCAATTCTCTCTACAAATGTGTGTATTATTGTTTATCTAGATCTATTTTGTGTAGGTTCAACACATTTACATGGTATCAAAGCCGACAGACTGCTAAGCAAAAACTATACCAAAAATATTTGCAGGTACAAAAGATTGAAGACAACGGAAAAATGGATTTCCAAAAAGAATTCATTCTTACACCTTACAACTATTTTTCATGGAAGGAGAAAATAACCATACATCTCCGAACCAGAGGGTTGTACAGGTTAACCTTGAATACAGATACAGAACCGACATCATCCATATAAAAATCCAACTATTTAAATTGCATGGATGAGACACTCAGAACAATTTGCAGTCTTATTTATCCCGATCTCCTTTTTCATATATCTTCTTGTAAGACTCCCAATGAAGCTTGGACCACCTTGGAAGGGCTCTTTGGAAAACATGATGAGATGAGGGGACACATGCTGGAGGTGGAGCTGCTCACATTGGATCCAAAAAGATTCGATAATATCCAATATTTCTTTACAAAATTCAAGGATTTACTGTCACAACTTAAAGCTTGCGGGGTTGATAAATCGAAGGAGGAGAAACAAATAGTTCTCACCATTCTCTCCAAGCTTGGTCTTGAATTCTCTGTATTCGTATCCACATTCATTACTGTCAGTTTCGCCTCTGGAGCCACCTGAAAGATGCCTTTTCTTGAGGACTTTATCGAATCCCTGACACAAGAGAAAACCAAGCTCATCAACATGGGCACAATCAATGGCCCAAGGGCGCATGCACTCACTTTGCATGATGGAAGCCACAAATATCCTTAATCTAAAGATAAAGATAAACATAAATCTCATGCATATTCGAAGAAGGAAGGGTACACAAAAATCTTCACCGATGCCTTCGGATCCAAAGGGGAAAAGGGAAGAAAATGGGAGAAATGCACGTACTGTCACAAAGGATTCCATCCAGAATCTGCATGCATGAAAAAACAACTAGATCTGATGTCTCAAATACTTTAGCAAAACAATCTTGGAGATCGCATCCCCGAGGGTGCCAAGAAGAAGAAGCCAGGAGATCTGAATTCCAAGAAAGACAATTCTAGCCACGCCTTGATTGCCATTAAATCCTCTCCCAATGCTTAGATCGTTGATTCAGGAGCATCACATCAATGGCTGCCTCAGAAACAATATATTATTCTTTGGATGCATGGAAAGGTCCTCCCTTTCTGATGGGGACAACTCTTCTGTCGAATTCATCGGCAAAGGAAGGATTGAACTCACCAACGAAAGCTTCGAGAATGTGTTGCACATTCCCAAACTTTCTGTCAATCTTCTCTCTGTGTATCAGATGACGAATTCCAACATTGGAAAGAAAGTCATATTCACACCAAATTCCGTTGACATATACGACATGCAAACCAACTCCAGGGTTTCTACCGGTGAGGTAAATCATCAGTCTAGATTGTATACATTTTCTGAATTCATTGAACATGATTCTTCTTTACTGCTTACTCATGCTGATGAAAGTAGTAGGATATGGCACACAAGGTTTGGATATTTGAATTTCAGATACATGCAACAACTTAGCAAGCAAAGATTGGTTTATGGTCTACCAGACATCCATTTCTCCAAGGGAGTATGTGAGGGATGTGTTCTCGGAAAACACCCTCAAGAGAAATTCGACAAAGGAATGTCTCAGAGAGCTTCTGCACCTTTAGATCTGATCCACGGTTACCTTATGGGTCCTTTTCCACATCCATCCATCAACAAAGCGAGGTTTGTTCTCATTTTTGTTGATGATTTCTCACGTTTTACATGGATCTACTTTCTTAGGCAAAAATCCGAGGTCTTTCAACACCTCAAAGATTTCAAAGCCTTGGTTGAGACACAGTCCAGAAAGAATATCAAAGTTCTACGAACTGATAATGGGGAGAGTATGTAAATCACGAGATTCGTAATCTTTGCCATGAGGCAGGGATTCAGTTGCAACACACAGTTCCGTCTACTCCACAACAAAACGGAGTTGCTGAGCGGAAAAACAGATCTCTAAAGGAGATGGCATATTGCATGTTGCATGCAAAGTCACTACCACAGAGACTATGGGCCGAATCACTTAACTGTGCAACATACATCTCAAACAGATCTCCCCATAGATCTGTCAAGGATAAGACCCCATACAAGGCTTGGAACGGCCTCAAACCGGAAGTGATCCACTTTCGCATTTTTCGTTCACATGCATGGGCCAAGATTCCCTCTGAAAAGAGGAAGGCACTTGATCCACAGAGCACCGAGTGCATTTTTGTTGGATACCCCGACGGTGTGAAGGGATATCGGCTTATTGATCTTTCCTTGGACTGACTCATCATTGAGCGAAGTGTCCAATTCGAGGAAAGTGTCTCGCATGTACCTCAACAACCACATGCAGACACCTTCACTCTTCCACCTGTCCGAGATGATGAGCATGCACATGCCGACTCTTATTCAGACGAGAGTTCTGATTCAGAGGACTTAGATGATTCAGATTCAGAGTCAATACAGTCGGATGCAGAGTCAAAGCATCCAGATGCAGTTATATAGCTAGAGCAGAGGCCTAAGTGGGCAAAGACTACTCTTCAAGATGTAGGGGATCTCGTTGGTGATCCAACCGATACTAGGAGGACTCGATCTGATTTTGAGGAGCCTCTTGTTGCACTCACTACCACTGAACCATTTCCCTACATGAATCTTTTCTTGGTTCAGTGTTCAGATCCACAGTCTTATGGCGAGGCTGCTGGAAATCCCTTTTGGGAATCCACCATGCAGGAGGAGTACAACTCCCTCCTCGAGAACCAAACTTGGGATCTGGTTCCCCTTCCTTCTGGGAGGAAGCTTTTCAGATGCAGATGGATCTACAGGACCAAGAGCGCAATGGATGGACAAATTAGCAGATACAAAGTCAGGCTTGTTGCCAAAGGCTTTCAGCAGGTTCATGGTATTGACTATGATGAGACCTTCGCTCCAGTAGCGAAGATGGATTCCATACGATTGACACTTTCCATTGCGGTATCCAAAGGATGGGAAGTCCATCAGATGGACGTGAAGAATGCATTTCTTCACGGTGATCTCTTTGAGGAGATCTACATGGAGCAACCCCAGGGATTTATGCATGACTCATCTTTGGTCTGTCGATTGAAGAAGTCCCTTTATGGTCTCAAGTAGGCTCCGAGGGCATGGTATTTAAGATGGATTCTTACCTATTGTCACAGAACTTTGTACATTGTAAATCACACCCGAATGTATACATGCTCAGGACGACTGATTCACTTCTAATTTTAGTTCTGTATGTCGATGATTTGTTGATCACCGGGTGGTTGACTTCAGTGACTGCTGCAGTCAAGAGGATTCTACATGACATGTTTTTGATGACAGACATGGGTCCACTACACTTCTTCCTTGGACTCGAGATCAGTCAGGATGCATCAGGCATCAAACTGTTTCAGGCCAAGTATACACGAGATCTCCTTGAGAGATTTCACATGACAGATTGCAAGTCTTCTTCGACTCCTTTCCTATCAGTGGTCAAACTTGAGGATGGTGGGGAGACTCCACTAGTTGACAACACACTATACAGACAATTAGTGGGGAGCTTTTTGTATCTCACACACTCCAGACCGGACCTCTCATATGCAGTTGGCACAATTTCCAGGTTCCTGCAGGAGCCACATGAACTACATTGGAAAGCTGCAAAGCGTATCCTTCGATACGTACATGGCACCATCACCTTTGGGATTTATTATGCAACAGACTCTACATTATATCTCATTGGGTTTACTAATTTCGGTTGGGTTGGTGATAGCACTAATCGCAAGTCCACATTTGGTTACTCACTCAGTCTTGGTTCCGGGCCTATCTGGTTGTCCAACAAGAAGTAAGCTGCCATTGCTCTATCTTCAGCCGAGGCAAAGTACAAAGGGGTAGTTAACATAACCATTCAGGCTATGTGGCTACAACATTTTCTCATTGAGTTGGGCATTTAGTTTCATTGGCCGATCGTCATCTGGTGTGACAACCAAAGCACTCTGAAGTTCTGTAGAGATCTAGTTCAGAGACAGCGGACGAAGCACATCAAGATCCACATGCACTACATCCAGGACTTAGTAAATGAGGGGATCATCGACCTACAGTTCTGTCCTTCAGCAGAACAAACGACATACATCTTCACCAAGACCTTCACTGAGCAAAAGTTTCATTCTTTGCAAAGTCGTCTTGGAGTGAAGGACACAGTTGCCTAGCAACTGTAGTTCTTCTTTTTACATACATTGTATATTGAGGGGGGGGTTTTCCCATGAGGTTTTCCCTCTTTCCTCACTTTATTTCAGTGTATCTTTTGTATTTGGGTACCTAACATGGCCTCGTTCCCGGGACCCATTCTTTATTTTCACCATAGTGATGTTCAGGGGGGTGTTGGAGTTACTTCACACACACTTATGATTTTTTTTTCCTAAGTTTTTCCTTGTTTATTAGTCACAATTAGTCATTATCCAGTCTCCTATATTTTAGGGGAGAATATTCCACCTGGAGAATATTCTCTTTCAGTTGACACTTCAGTTTGACTAGTTGAGTTGAGTTTAGATGCTGCATTGGTTTTGTCACCATGCAACATTGGAATCATCACCATGCTAATTCGACCTTGCCTTGGTATCATCACCAGATTGACGCATTACCCATGATTCCATGAGTTAACTCCTCACTACTCTTTGTTTAGTCAGTTAACTGAAGACTAGTTGACTAGTTAACTCAACTAGGTGGCAGTTCACTCCCGTAACTTCTTGAGAGACTAGAATATGTGGTAATTCACTCTCGTAACTGCCCGAGAGACTAGATTAGGTGACAATTCACTCCCGTAACTGTTGGTGCATGTCCAAATCACTCTAGACCACCACTATGGCGCATTGGTTCTCCTCTAGTGCGCACTCATTGAGTTATACAAAGTATATCATGTGTAAATTATTCATTATTCACAACGGTTAATGATAATTCTTTCATTCTTTCTCCCCTTCTTCTTCTTTCTCCAATTATCTCTGCAAATGTGTGTATTATTGTTTAGCTAAATCTATTTTGTGTAGGTTCAACACATTTACACTTATGTGTAGGAAGCACTTTGTTTGATTGGAACATGGGAGTGCGCACCCCCATTTGTGAAGAATTTTATTTGCAGGTTACCCATCCTCCAAGAAGTGAAAGGAGTTGCCTTGTGTATCCCTCACATGTTTGAAGGCTCTAATTGGATAAATTCGCTCTGCATAAATACCAAAAAGACTCCATAGCCTAGAAAAGAAGTTCCACCTTGCAAACTTACTCTCTCTCTCTCTCTCTCACAAAAAAACCAAAATCTTTCTGGTTACCTTTTGTTGCATGCATAGTATATCTTGTCATTCTAAAGAATTATCTGAAGAAAAATATCTTTGCATGCTTATAACAAGTTAGATCTAGATTTCTTTTCCAAAAGGCTTCATTTCATATAGATCTAGCATGCATGATTTTACTTTTAGCTAAATTTTTAAAGAAAATCTCAAGGCTAGAAGATGGATCATTACTTTAATATTTCTATTGAATATTTGGCAATCTAAGTGCCATTAGTTTGCTGTCCTAAAACAACAAACCAAAGACCCTAAGGAGACAAGCTTTCTAGCTTTCTTTCCTTAGTTAATTTTTGCTTGTGTTCAATAGTTTTGACTTAGCATTTCTGGGTTTTCCTAACACTGTTCAAAGACACTCTTGATGTGTTTTTGGACATCTTTTTCCATCATATGCTTGCTGTTTTTTGCAGGTTTGTGGACAGCCAAGAGTAAATGCTGGCAAAATTTTGAGGATTTAGAGCATTTGGGACCTCTGAGAGCATTTTTCCTCTTCCAAAAATATTTTTTTCGTGTAAACTTGTAAAATTGTGATCCGAAACTATAAGGATCACAAGAGTTCCCAAAAAGATCATTGTAACACATTAATAAAATCAGTGGGATACTCAGTGCCTAGATTGAATCCCCTCACAAAACACTTAGATTAGATTTCAATTTCTAGTCAACTTAGATTATATTTTAATTTTTGCAATTTACTTTTAGCAATTTTAGAGTTGGAAAATCAACCGCCCCCTCAGCTTTTGCTAATATGTTCTTGACCCCTCCTCTGCGAGCTTTGGATTGATATTTGGTGTGGGTTCTGTTATCACATAATTTGTACTTGTCCCAAAGGGAAAGGCTAAGGGAGGAAAATTGGCATAACAAGAGGTTATCCTATCACTGTCACCTTAATAAGATACCTCTTTCTATTTAGGGATGATAGCCCAGGGGAGATGTCCAGGTGACTTGGGGGTTTGAGAAGGCAAAGGTTAAAATGTCAAATAAAGGTGTCCCCTCTCACAAGTCACGTTGATCAGAAAGTCCCAAGGTTTAAATCAATGAAGCAATGATGTGCTTAGATGTACTTACCCAGAACAAAGCAACAAGAAAACAATATATTTTGCAAGTACAATTTGATGTTATTGCTTCATAAACCTTGGACTAGTCAATAAAAACAATAAAGTTGATGCAAGATGAAGAAAACATAATTTTATATCAACAATGTTTACAAGACAATAGCTTCACAATAAATGCCTTAAAAGAGCTTTACAATGACCAAAAATAATAACCTAATAATAACAATGTATTAGCAGTTGTTAGAAGCTAATTAGGCAATGTAAAAATTGACTTTTTCAATTGCTTTTAAATGTTTTTACTGCTGTAATAAATGGCTGTAGCTTACTTTTGTAACAACAACAAGTAGGTTAGTGAATTAGTCTAATCTAGGGTTAGGAAAGGTTAGTAGGTTGCTTGAGGTAAACGATTTAAGGGTTGGTTTCATCAATCAATCAATTTCAAGGTCTAAATCAATGCCTTTTAGGTCTAATGGAGTCACTTTGTGGCAAAAAACTTGAAGGAACAAATGATAATGTGAGAGCTAGAGACAAGAAGGTCAATGATTAAGGTGTTGGTAGCCCAAGGCCTCAATTACTAAAACCCTAGGAGGAAAATGGCCACTAGGAAGTAGGTAACCCTAGGCCCTAGTGATTTTCCTCCTTCTTTAGCTCAAGGATGAAGTAAATGATGACTTGATGAAGCAAATGATACTAGGTGTTACATTGGAAGGGCTCTAGTACAATGCTTCAAAGGTAGGGTTTCTAGCACAATCTAGTAGGTGAAAAAAATGTTAAGACAAGGACAATAACATGTGCTTGTTCTCCTAGGGTTTTAAACTAGCAATTTCATAATCTTGGAATAAATGCAAAGTAAATGTACGATAACCATTCAAAGAAAAGAAGGATTGCAGAAATTCACTTACATCCACCAAGAATAATCTAGCAATAAGCCTAGTTGAAGATTTTCCACCAAGAAAAATGCCAAGAAACACCAAATTTAGCCTCCTCCAAGAAGTGCACACCAAATTTCAGCCAATAAACCCTAAGTAGGGCACACATTTCAAACCTCACTTAGTGTGATTGAAAGATGATGAAAAATACAAGGGCAAAAACTTTTATGTTATACAGTTACAATGACCTTTAATTACAAAATTAGGTCAAAAAGGCCGACATGGCCAGTTTACATGTAATATCCATTTTTTTTTATATAAAATTGACAAATTAAACCCTAAATCAAGAAAAAGAGGTGACGTCATGCCCTTCTAGGGTGACGTTGGTCCTCCTAGGTGAAACATTGGCCTCCAGGAGCAAAACGTTAGGCCTCCCAAGGCCTCTGGATCAAGCCACATGTGCCACTTGGCACACAATTGCCTCCATCGTGTCCATTGAACACTGGGTGACATCAAGGGTCACAAAGGTGATGTCATGGGCCTTCCAGGGCCAACATCATAGTGGGAGGGCAAGACCCCCCTTGGTCCAAGCCTACCAAATTGTCTCTAATGGAACGTTCTCCTCTCTCTCCAGTGCAAGCCTCTGGTATGTGTCTGCCCCTGGCTTGAGTCTCAACATCCATCTGGTGGGATTTTATCCCTATGGAGGTCCGAACTAATCATCTCCCCACGTGTACCCATCCGTCGGGTTTGGCCTTGCAACAACAACAAGTACACCCTCCATGGGCTCATAAGTCATAGGGATCATAGAAATGTCAATAACGTTTAATAATCAAGTTATCTAAACATGTGCATAAAACCCCCTTTTCCCAGACAAGTTCTCAAAGACGTTATGCTATTCTGCAAGCCAGGTTTGGAGAGGGTTTTAGGAGGTCCTATTGGGCTAATTCTCATTAGATGTGGGATGTTTCCAGGTGAAGACCAGTACAAGTCATGTAAGTGGATGAGGTGGTATGGGGATGTTTGAGCAATGGGTGTAGTGATGACAAGGAAATGTATGGCTTACCTGTGGGTGCCTCTGAAGAGGGTGAGCTGCACCTTGTCATGGATGCAAATGTTTCCAAGCCCATTCAATGCCTTTTACTTTTTTATCTTATTGCTTTTTATTTCAAGAGAATAGTTGGGGGACACTGCCTTGGTGTGGTGACTAGTGGTGACAGTGTTACCCACAAGCATTTGACGGAGATGAGAAGGCTGGCTCGTGATGAGACTCCCTTTCTCTTGGCTATGCCTACCTTGGCGTGGTGACCAACTAAATGGTAGTGTCATACCGCTACATGCCCATGGACCTAATAGGCTGGCTCGTGATGAGACCCCCTATCCTCCAACTATGTCTTGATTTTATTATTTTATGGGTCCCTCCATTTCTTGCTGAGAACCCTTTTATTTCTTTCTCGGGGATCCCTGGGTGAAGCATCTGAAGGTTTTTTTCTTTTGGCTTGTATCTTTTTCCATCTACTTTTACCCTCTGGGCCTTTAGCCCCTTCTTCCCACAAGGTAAGGTAGAACCCTTTGCTAGCTTGGCAAACCCAATGCCCGAACCAATGCTGGGGATGGATGAGAGGGAAGATGATGAAAAGTGATAAGTATGGTGGGAATGGACGATGAACTTTCATAAACCCACCCAATGGAAATTCAAATCCTAAGGGAACCAACTTGGTAGGGCATCCTGTCATTCCCCCCAGGTGTGGATAAGTGGAAAGGCATAAAGTCTAAGCACATGTCATGAAGCAAAAAGAATTAAATGCACATATTCAAATGTTTTGAGAATCAGAGTGACACATACCATGATACCCGGACTCATTACCTCATGGAGAAAGACCCATTGCTACTGAAGGACCAGGCTGATGGGATGGATGATGCTGTTGCTGAAAAGATGGAGGCACTGAAGAAGAAAGATAGGCCCTCCAGGGCCAGGCTCAAGTCAATATGGCTCTCGATACTCCGTGTCTAGGACCTGTTGGCCTCGAGACATAATCTCCTTAGTTATCCCTAGGCTAGGGGATAACAAGTTCCATACAGAATGGGGACTGGTCAGTGTGGATTTAGCTTTAATAAAACAATCCAATAATATTTATTGCTAAATTGGGGAACTACAAACAAACTTGTGTGTGAAGTCAGGCGAGACCTTTGAGATCTAGGTCATCCCCGTGTTGGACCTCCGACATTGTTCCTTGTACCCAATCAAGGGATAACTTCTAGAGGGCCAAATATTAGATTATAGATTCCTTATTGCAAGTACTTACACACACTTTGCACTTACAAGTGGTTGTGCAATTCATTAGGCCACTTCACAAAAAACCCACGAACTAAAAAACTCACCTTAATAATAAAATTGTTAAGAGCATTGCAACACTTCTATATTTCAGTAGCATTACATACATCTTGCAATAACCTTTACATTATTTTCACTGGTCTTTATATTTTCTTATCATCTATCTTCCAAACACTTGTATCTACTTTCAATAGTATATCGTTTACATGCAACTACTTTACATGCTTTATATCTTTATCAGAAGCAATTACCTTTGTATGTCAAATATGCTGCTAGAATAGATTTACTTGTATCTTTCTCTTGTTCTGAATAAACTCCTAGATTTCCTTTTTGTACCGAGCTTACTTATCCTTAGTTATTTATTAGGGACTACCCCCTTGGCTTTGTGTAATGCCCCCCACCTCTTGATAAAGAGGCGATGAGGAGACTCAGTGGCCTGGGCATCCCCACTAGGCCATAGTCTCACACTGAGGGGGAAGGTCAACTAGACTAAGGTTATATTTTTAAGTTGACTTGAGGAAAAAGGTTAAAAGGAGCAAAAGATAACTCAATAAAAGAATAGAAGTTAACCCTGGGAGTTAATCTAACTCAACAGAGAAATAGAAGGAAAAGTATAAATAGAAGGTTGGGGCACACCTATTAGGCATTCTGGATTTTGGTATTTGCTTGTTATTGCTCTTGAGCATACAGTTTGGGGGTTTTGCTGTACAAACCCTTGTGAGAAACTCAGTGGTGAAAGATCCACTCACTTGTTCCACAGCTTGGTCTCGGGGATGAAAGACTCCACCCACACCATTTTACACTCAACACACTTCCACCTATCGATTCAAAAAAGCAGCAGGGCTGTACTGTTCAGGAGTTTCCAGCAAGGGCGCATCATCATCTAAAGAAGGGTTCGATCCAATTGATCAGGAGAGCCTTTGGTCATTTCATCACTTGGGTTTTACTTGCAGGGTCTCAACCATCATTTTGAGGGTTTTTTTGGAGAGTTATCACCAGTGGATCTTTAGCTTCAGATTAGGACGGCTTGGAGGAAAGATAATGTCCCGTGATTCAGTCTTTCTCAGATCTAGGGAGATCTACTTGGAATATGGGTCTGAAACTTCTCATATGGGTTTCCCATAGCCCGATCTACATTCCTGGAGAGTTTCAGAGCATTTGGAGGTCTCCTTCATCAGGGACGAGTTATCTAGGGTTTCAGGCATCCAGGAGGGCACAACTTCATTTGAGGATTTAGTGTTTAGAGGGGTTTCCTTAGCCTTTTAGCTTGAGACTTCAGTAGGGTGTTACTGTCACCTGGATCTATCATTTGGCAGAGTTTGGACTCATTTGGAGTCGTCCTACAGTTGGGCCGAATTATTGAGGGTTTCAACTATCTACTAGAGCGTGGCATCTTCCAGACTGAGGAGCTTGGGATTCACATGGCCTAGATCTACTTGCATTAGTCTTCATCTCTCATGCAACCTTTGGAGGCTTATTTTGTATCGATGGAGAATTTTGTAGCAACTCATATTTCTTATCTATTGGGCCATCTGAGGATTATTCCAGAGTTTCCCTCTATTGTTTCTGTTCCATGATTCTCACAATAAAAGGTTAGATCTATGCTTGTGTTCTTTATATATTGAATGTATTGTGATATTTCATGTGTTGGATAAATCTTGTATAAACACCACTTAATAACTGGACAACTCAATAAGTCACCTGCACGTCAAACACAACAGTGGTAGTTAGTGGTTTCAAGCGAAAAAATTGGCTTGGGATCATTACAGTGGTATCATAGCTCTGATCCTCCAAACCTATGGAGGGATTGACACATGCAGAGGTATAGTGGAATCTTCATGGGCCGAAGGAAGAAACAAAACAATGAAACATAGGCTGAAATGGAGGGCTCAGGAGATGACCATGAGCCGCAAGGTTTGGCCTATTTGGCAACTGAATTTCATAAGACCCTGAATCTCACAGAAAGCAACTTAGTTCATTATTTGCAGGAGAGCCAGGAAACAAGCCGCAGGGAATAGGCCATGATCACTGAGACCCTGAAAAAGGTAGATGGAAATTTGAAAAAAATTGATGAGAACCGGACCTTGATAACCAAGATACTGATGCAGATGAATCATAAAGGGAATGACCCTGAGATGTATGGAAGCAAAGAGGCCAGTGGATCTGGTGGATCCCATGGTGAGATCAGATATAATCCGGAGAAAGGCCCCGGATCTGAAGGAAGCCATGTAGGTGGAATGTCCTATGGGTACTTGGGTAGCAGGGCTAACCCCAGACCATACATGCCTACGTTTACTGATGAACAAGGGAAACAGGAAGAGGTGGATGATTTCGTTGAACAGATGGCACGATGTACCAAGGAGTACTACGGTTTGAATATGGTGATTCAAAAGCAGATGTCCTTGGACCAATATTGCCAACTCAAGTTCAGAAATAAGCCTAGGTCAAAACACAGGAACAATTTTGAGCTTGAACGAAGAGCAGGAAAGATAGACATCCCATATTTTGATGGTACAACCAAGATGACATCACAGGCATGGGTGCAAAAACTAGACACCTATCTACAACTTAACCCAATGAGGGAAATGGAAGCTATCAAGTTTGCTACTATGTACTTGGATGGAAATGCTCATGATTGGTGGTATCATGGACTCACCACTCTTAGCCACAATCAGATAGTGTCCTACACAGAATTCACTCAGAGGCTCATTGATAGGTTTGATCAGGGAGATCTCGAGCTACATTTTCGGGAGATCACACAACTCAAGCAAACTGGTACGGACGATGCATATATTGATGAATTTCAAAGGCTGGCAGTGATGGTGCAAGATATGTCTCCAACCGGGCTCATGATTCTATTCACTGAGGGGTTGATGGAACCCTTAAAGGGTTGGGTCAAGGCTTTCAAGCCTACCAACCTACATGAGGCTATCTGGAAGACAAGGGATCTGGGACCAGCGACTAAGACAAAATTTATACCTAGACCACCTCTAAACAGTGGAGGAAGAGAGCAAATACCTCCAATGAACTAGATAGGACGTGACACAAGGGGTTTTGACAGGGGCCGTGGCAGAGTGGATGAGAACACCAGGAGGGAGTTGATATGGAAGCAAATTTGCTTCACTTGCAAAGAACCATGGAACCCAACACACAAATGCATGGGCCATGGTCAAGTGCACTATATTGAGGTCACTTCAGACAACGAGGAGGAAGACGAGATTGGCCAGATACAGAACATGGAGGCAGAAACCACCGAGGCAGTAGAGGAACAGATCATAGGACAATACAATATGGCCACCTTGGCATCTATCAGTGGAGTGCCCAAGTATAACACCTTCCGAATGAGGGGGGTCTTGCAGGGACACAGAGTTTCGGTTTTGATTGATGGAGGAGCTTCCCACAACTTCATTGATTCAACATTACTGAAAAGAAGGCACATACCCATAGTAGAATTTGAAGGGTTCAAGGTGGAGGTAGCAGGTGGAAGCACTATGCCCTACGACAGATACATTCCGGGCATGAAGCTTACCTTGGGTAGGCATGAGCTGATACAGGACGTCTATGTCATGGACCTTCTGGATACCAACATCATCCTTGGAGTTCAGTGGCTCAACACATTGGGACCTATCACCACCAACTACAAAACCATGGAAATGTCATTCACAGAGGAGGGTGGACGAAAGGTAGTGCTTCGGGGCATGACAGGGAATGCTGCAAAGTTAGTCACGACCAAGAGGATGGAGGTCATCTTTCGGAGAGATGAGATAGCATACGCAGCAGAATGCAGGATTGTAACACGTATGGATGAGCAGGGCAAGGTTCACTACACCCCAGAGATCAAAGAAATCCTTGACAGGCACCACAAGGTGTTTGGACCTATTCCTCCAGGGGTACCACCAGATAGGGGGTTTGAGCACATTATTGAGCTAGAGTAAGGGGCCAAACCAGTCATTACCACACCGTACAGACATCCCAAGAAGTACAAAGATGAGATAGAGAAGGCCATCAAGGAACTTCTGGACATGGGGCACATCAGGCCCAACACTAGCCCTTTTGCTTCTTCAGTAGTGCTGGTGAAGAAGAAAGATGGCATTATGAGGATGTGCATTGACTTCAGGGCCTTGAACAAAAATACCATAAAAAACAGGTACCCGATACCAAGGATTGATGAACTGTTGGATGAATTGCATGGGGCCATCTACTTCACTAAGATTAACTTTCGTTCTGGCTATCATCAGATCAAGATGAGGGAGGAAGACATCTCAAAGACATATTTTAGATGTCATTACGACCATTATGAGTTTTTGGTGATGCCCTTTGGGTTAACCAATGCCCCTGCTACATTCCAATCATGTATGAACCATGTGTTCAACAAGCAGCCAAGGAAGAACCTATTGGTATTTTTTGATGACTTGCTTATCTACAACAAGATGTGGGAGGATCATCTCAGGCACGTGGATTAGATTTTGTCAATCATGGAGGAACAATCACTGTATGCTAAGGAGTCCAAATGCAAGTTTGGAATGACAGAGGTATTCTATTTAGGACACATCATTAGAGCAAAGGGGGTACAGGTACATCAGGAGAAAATAAAATCCATCATGGATTGGCCTACTCCTAAGACACTCACAGAATTGAGAGGATATCTAGGCATGTGCACGTATTACAAGAAGTTTGTCAAAGGATTTTCTCAGCTTTGTGCACCATTGACCGATTTGACTAAGAAAGGAGCCTTCATGTGGGACGAGGAGGCTCAAATAACGATGGACAAGATGAAGAAGGTGATGAATACGTGCCCAGTCTTAGCCCTTCCAAATTTCAACCTCCCTTTTACCTTGGAGTGTGATGCCTCCGGGGAAGGAATAGGGGCCCTCTTGCCTATGAGAGTCGGAAACTTAAGGGTCCCGAGCTACTCTGCAACATTTATGACAAAGAAATGATGGCTATAATGCATGGACTAGTCAAATTCTGGAAATACTTGGTAGGTGCCCGGTTTGTGGTCAAGTCAGATCATAACAATCTCAAATATCTATTGGAGAAAAATGATTTGAATGAGAGGCAACATAAATGGGTAAGCAAAATACAGGCCTACGACTTTGACATTGAATTTTTCAAAGGGAAGAATAATGTAGTGGCCGATGCGTTATCCAGGAGGCCATCCATATTTTCCATGACAGGGGTATCAGTTGACTGGAAAGACCATCTGGTGATGGAATATGCAAAGGATCAGTTCGCATGCCAACTATTGGATGGGCAGGTACAAGATGATAATTTCAAGGTTATGAATGACCTCATCTACTACAAGGATCGAATATTTTTGGTTCCTGGATCGGCCTTCAAGGCTAAGGTATTACAGGTGTACCATGACTCACCAATGGCAGGACACCAGGGGATCAACAAGACGTACAGGTAGGTGAGAGAAAGGTTCTTATGGAAGGGTCTCAAGGAGGATGTGATTAAGCACGTCAAGGAGTGTACTACATGTCAGGATAACAAGGATGAACACACACACCCAACAGGACTACTACAACCCTTACCCATTCTGGAGCACAAGTGGGAGAGCATATCCATGGATTTCATCACCGGGTTGCCAAAGACACAAGGGAAGGACTGCATTTTTGTAGTAGTGAACAGGTTGAAAAAGTTTGCACACTTCTACGCCATAACTATTGACTTCAGTGCAACACAGGTGGCCGAACTGTTCTTTAGGGAGATTTTCAGGTTGCACGGCCTACCCAAGATCATTGTCAGTGACAAGGATAGCAGGTTCATGAGTACATTCTGGCAGGAATTATTCAGATTGGTTGGTACGACTTTGACCCCTAGCACCAACTATCACCCTTAGACGGACGGACACACAGAAATAGTCAACAAGTGGGTGGAAGGATACCTCAGAAATTATGTGGCAGGACAATAGAAAGCATGGGCTAGATGGTTGCAGTTAGGAGAGTATTTATACAACACCACCTAACATACGTCCATAGACATGTCACCATTCAGGGCCTTGTATAGCTACGATCCTTTATCATTTGGGGAGATTGTTTTCGGTGATAGTAGGGCACCTATGGTACATGATTGGATACAACAGAGCCAAGACATTCTCAGGGAGCTGAAGGATCATCTACAGAGAGCACAAAACCAACAAAAGGTGCAAGCAGACAAGCACAGAGTTGATCGTACTTTTGAGGTTGGTGACTTGGTCTACCTAAGGCTCCAACCATATAGGCAGGCTTCCATAAAAAGGAGCAGAGCAGAAAACTACAACCACGTTTCTTTGGGCCCTACATAATCAACAGGAAGATAGGGGTCGTAGCTTACGAGCAGGAGCTTCCATAGGGCAACAAAATACACAACGTCTTCCATGTTTCTTGCCTTAAGAAAGCCCTTGACCAACATATCACACCCATTGAGGTATTACCTCCCATGGATGAGGAAGGACAACTTGTTTTGATTTCGGAGGAGATATTAGAGGCTTGAGAGAAGAGGCTCAGAAACCGAAGCATCAAGGAGTACCTGATCAAATGGAAGGATTTACCCATTGAGGATGCCACATGGGAAAATGAGCACGTGGTAAGAGAAGCAGGTTTGGAATTTCTTGAGGACAAGCAATTTCTAGCAGGGGAGACTGTAATGTCCCCGACCTCTTGATAAAAAGGTGATGAGGAGACTCAGTGGCATGGGCATCCCCACTAGGCCATAGTCTCACATTGAGGGGGAAGGTCAACTAGACTAAGGTTATATTCTTAAGTTGACTTGAGGAAAAAGGTTAAAAGGAGCAAAAGTTAACTCAATAAAAGAATAGAAGTTAACCCTGGGAGTTAATCTAACTCAACAGAGAAATAGAAGGAAAAGTTTAAATAAAAGGCTGGGGAGCACCTATTAGGCATTCTGGATTTTGGTATTTTCTTGTTATTTCTCTTGAGCATACAGTTTGGGGGTTTTGATGTACAAACCCTTGTGAGGAACTCAGTGGTGAAAGATCCACTCACTTGTTCCGCAGCTTGGTCTCGGGGATGAAAGATTCCACCCACACCATTCTACACTCAAAACACTTCCACCTATCGATTCAGAAAAGCAGCAGGGCCATATTGTTCATGAATTTACAACAAGGGCGCATCATCATCTAAAGAAGGGTTCGATCCAGCTGATCAGAAGAGCCTTTGGTCATTCTGTCACTTGGGTTTTACTTGCAGGGTGTCAACCATCATTTTGAGGGTTTTTCCGGAGAGTTATCACCAGTGGATCTTCAACTTCAGATTGGGACGGCTTGGAGGCAAGAGGACGTCATGTGATTCAGTCTTTCTCAGATCTAGGGAGATCTACTTGGAATCCGGGTCTGAAACTTCTCATACGGGTTTCCCATAGCCTGATCTACATTCCTTGAGAGTTTTGGAGAATTTGGAGGTCTCCTTCATCAAGGCCGAGTTATCTAGGGTTTCAGGCATCCAAGATTTGAGGATTCAGTGTTTGGAGGGGTTTGCCTTAGCCTTTCAACTTGAGACTTCAGGAGGGTGTTATTGTCACTTGGATCTATCATTTGGCAGAGTTTGGACTCATTTGGAGTCTTCCTACAGTTGGTCTGAATTATTGAGGGTTTCAGCTATCTACTAGAGCGTGGCATATTCCACACTGAGGAGCTTGGGATTCACATGGCCCAGATCTACTTGCATTAGTCTTCATCTCTCATCCAGCCTTTGGAGGCTTATTTTGTATCGACGGAGCATTTTGTAGCAACTCGTATTTCTTATCTATTGGGCCATCTGAGGATTATTCCAGATCTGCCCTCTATTGTTTCTGTTCCATGCTTCTCATAATAAAAGGTCAGATCTATGCTTGTGTTCTTTATATCTTGAATGTATTGTGATCTTTCATGTGTTGGATAAATCTTGTACAAACACCACTTAATAACTGGACAACTCAATAAGTTACCTGCACATCAAACACAACAGTGGTAGTTAGTGGTTTCAATCGAAAAAATTGGCTTGGGATCATTACACTTTGCTAGGAGTTGGCCTAGACAGAGGAGTCAGGAATCATGTGACAACACCTCGACTCGAGACTTGTCCCCAAGGACACACCCAACAAATTGAAGATTTCTTCCACATGACCTGAGGTGTGTAATAGGTGGAAACACCTACTATTCCTAATAAATTAAAGCAATGTGTATAGTTTAAGGGTTATGGTATCCTGTAGTGAATCTAGGTCCTTTAACTGATGAGAGTTTGAATTCGATTTTACTATTGAACAACCATTATATGCGTCCAATTTTTATTTTGTTTTATTGTTGAAATTACCATATTTGCGTCTAGATCTGAATTTGTTTCTACTGCTGAACCCATCTTTTATAGGTGTCCCCATTCCATTTCGTTTTTGCCCAATTCGATCTACCACAACAATAACATTTATTTACTCTGCGATCTTCCTTTCATAGACAATGTTTTTCCCAACCATTACACAACCCTCACCATACGAAATTTCTTGGTGATTCACACAACAAATTTACACAATGTTTTGAGCGAATTTATTATACTTGTTCAATTTAAAGGACAATGAATTTAGTATATCTGTTCCAGTTTAAATAGCAAATTAATACAGTAAACATCATGACATCGATATGTAGTTTAATTCTTGCTAAATTCTTTTTATAATTGTTAATCCTGGTTAACAAACAACTATACATTTGATTGTTTAAATCTATATACTGTTCAAAGAACCGCGACTATTAATAATAGCACAACGATTTATTCATAGTTGCACATTGATTTTATTCATTGATTGACAATTTTTTTTTTACTTAAATGGCCACGAAATTTCACTTTGATTGACTGTGTTTCTAACCTTCGAATGACAGTGAAGTTTTTACTTGGATGGTCACGAAATTTCACTTTGATAGACTACGTTTTTAACCTTCGAATGACACCGAAGTTTTTACTTGAATGGACACGGAATTTTCACTTGATTGACTGCGGAAATAATATTTATTGACAGAAATTTGATACATACACTATGACTGCGAAAATAATATTTATTGACAACAATTCTATACATATAGTGTGATTGCAGAAATGATATTTATTAACAACAATTTGATACATACAATGTGACTGCGAAGGTAGTATTTATTGACAACAATTTGAAACATACAGTGTGATTCCGAAAATAATATTATAGACATCGAAATTATTATGTATAGACCACAGAACTTGTTATTTCTTAGAAAGATAAATTGTTATTATGCATTAAAAAATCGCGATATATATATATATATATATATATATATATATATATATATATATATATATATATAATGTGTGTGTGACAAAGATTAGTATCTAATGCGTGATCGAGATATAATTTTGGACATCAATATATAAATATATATATATATAATAGGTGGCAGTGAAATTATACTTGAATGACTGCGTTTTTAACATTGGAATGACAACAAATTGATACTTTTAATGGTAGCGAAATTATACCTTGATTGTTTGCGTTTTTTTTTGGATATGTATGTGTTTCCTTTAAATGATATATTTGCGTTTTGTCATGGCAACATTATTGAATATCACAATTCAAACTCCGCGATTTTTCCTTAAACCATTGGACAACGATTTCATTCTTTTTTTACAACATTACCATTTTTTTTAAAGAGTCAACAATCACCATTTACTAGTGACTGCGATTTGCCAGTACCATAGACAACGATTAGCATTCATTATTACATAGCGATTTTATGGTAGCATTATGATAACAACTAGTTAATGTGTGTTAATATGTAGATATCATGTGTTAATGTGTTAATATGTTATAGCAACAATATCATGTGTTAATG
>ML811460.1:40773-56907 GCA_009831015.1 Picea engelmannii
ATATATTTATAACGATATGACTGTATTATTATTGTTGTGTTATTATTGTATCGATATGACTTTGTTATATATCATTATATCATTACCGTATTATTACTGCATTATATAACATCGATGGTATAATATATATCATTAAGGGATAACACTATATTTAGACGACAATATCTTATTATATATCTTTAGTGTTAATATCATTATTAGCTCTTTTTGTATAGACAACGAATATATAGAGCATTAATTTAGACAACAATTATATTTTGTATATGACAACGAATATTAATGGACCGACATATTATTTTGGGACAATGATAACATTTATAATAGTTCACAATTTTGGTCACTTTTTATGATAATAGTAACGTTTATAATGGTTCACTCCTTCGCACTTAAACATCATGCTTAACAGATAATGGTTTATGGTTGATGGAAAAGTCATTTAATAGCTTGCGCAATTTAATTGAGTGATGTCACCTTGCATCTTGTCAACTGGTTGCTTGGGTGCATGGGTATAGTCTTCATGTATGTTTTTCAGTTAGTTCGGACTCCTAGTGCGTTGGATGTTTCTTGGGTTGTTGTCTAGATATGTTAGGTTGCGCCGAGGTTACTATCATGCCTATCGCCTTGTGACGACATGATTCCTAATGAGGGGATCATTGCGCGCCCTGATAGATAGAGGCGAATGATAACCTGGACGAAGTCTGTGCTTCTCGAAGTGGGCGTTGTTCGTTGTAATGGATGTTGGTACTTGGTTTTAATGCCTTAATGCATTTGGGTTGCGTGCCATAGAAGTTTCTAGTTATTGGTCTTCGAGCCGTTGTGTCAGGTTTGTTGATGTTCTCCTTTAGCTTGTAGGCATTGTCTTACTTGTGTCTGGCGGGTAGTCTTTTTACCTGTCAATTGATTATCGAATGTTCGTCCAGTTGCATGATGTGCTAGTATGATGAGTCGTTGTTGTCGGTTGCCTGATTTGCATGCGTTGTGTTCGTCGTCAAGTTGTGTTGTTTAATTGTTGTCGTTGATTTCCTTCATGCTAAGAATTTTTTTTTTTGCTTTTGCGTGGCGTTGCATGTATTCGTAACAATGGGGTCGTTACATATGATATTAGAGCGGGTTCAACCTTGCATCTGTGGATCACCAGGATTTCTACTACAATAAACCCTTGAGTATCAACCTAGCGCTAATTAAAACCTTAATGTATCCATGCGGTGATCTCGATTAGAGGATGCCACAGAGGTTCACGATGTGGTGTCGTGGAAGGAGGTGCGATGCCTCCAGAGGTTCTCGCACCCTCAGATTCTAACCCCAAGGGGAAGAACAAGTCCTTGGGATGGATTCGATTGTTGTAAGGGATGATGATGGTCTGACAAGGTCCTTCTAGAGATTGTCAGAGGCTTTGATTCACCATATGTACTGAGATGTGGCCAGGGCGCCTATACCCTTGCGGGTCCACATCGTGCCCAACTAGTACCATTAGTATTCATTGCGAACTCGAGAAGGTCAAATTTCATGAGTTCTTTGGTGCCCCGGACGACACAGCCACCGAGGCATGGTTGGAGAATATGGCAATGTGCTTTCACTTCGCGACTATACCTCCAACATGAAGGTCTGCATGGCAGTCTTTCAACTGACGGGAAACACTCTTCTTGGTGGAAGACACTCCTGCTGCAATTGAACATGGCAGTCAAAGACGTGTCATGGGAACTGTTCGAGGAACGGTTCCGGGACAGGTATCTGTCAGAGGAATTCATTAAGTGTCAGCTCAACGAGTTGAATGCCTTGCGACAGGGCAGTCATACGATGCTCGAGTATGAGGCCCATTTTATGGAGCTGCTTTGGTATGCTCCACACCTGAATACCTATACGTCACAACCTTATGGTCTTTATGATGTCGTGATCGGTATGGACTAGTTGGAATCACGTGAGGCGATACTCAACTGTAAGACAAAAAGGTTGAGCTTGGTCGATGATAAGGGACAAAGACACGTGATTGCAGGTCGGAACTAGGGAGTTTCCCTGAGGTTCATCTCTTCCTCGCAACTATGGATGGGCATGAACAAGGGATCTAAGCTTTATGCGATCCTTGCGTTAAATGAGAAGGGAGAAACAGAAGGTCTAGAACACCTTCCAGTGGTGAGAGAGTTGTGGACGTCTTCCCTAAGGAGTTACCTGAGATGCCTCTAGAGAGGGAATTGGAATTTACCATAGACATAAAACTAGGGACTGAACCGATGGCAAGAATGCCTTATCGGATGTCAACCCCGAAAGTTACAGGAGTTGAGAATGCAACTGAAGGATTTGCTGGACCTGGGACTTATACGTCCAAGTGGTATCTTTGGGGTGCGCTTGTTATTTTCATACAATAGAAGGATGGGTTGTGGAGACTCTGCATTGACTACTGTCAATTGAACAAGGCAACAATCAAGAATCAATATCCATTGCCAAGGATTGATGATCTGTTGATCAGATGAAGGGTGCGACAATGTTTTCAAGGATCGAATTGAGATCAGGGTATCACCAGTTACGGATCAAGGAGGATGACGTCCCTAAGACCGCCTTTAAGACGAGGTTTGGACATTACGAGTTTACTGTTTTACTGTTTGGACTGACGAGCGCCCCATGGGTATTTATGAGTTTGATGAACGGGGTGTTCTGCGAGTACTTGGACAAGTTCGTCCAAGTATTCATTGACGATATTTTGATTTACTCTCGGACGATGGAGGAGCATGACGAGCACTTGCGCTTGGTACTACAGTGTCTGCGAGAGAACAAATTGTATGGGAAATTATCTAAATGCTCGTTTTATCAAACGAAGATTCACTACTTAGGGCATGTCATCTCTGACAAAGGTATCACTGTGGATCCAACAAATGTCGAGGCTATTATGGAATGGCTTGCGCCAATGAATGTCTCGAAAGTGTGTAGCTTCATGGGTTTAGAGGGATACTATCGACGGTTCATCAAGGGTTTTTCGACGATAGAAAATTCGATTATGGAAATGCAGAGGAAGAACAAGAAGTTTGTTTGGACCGAGAAATGCGAGGAGACGTTTCAGAGGCTCAAGGAGTTGTTGACGACAACACTATTACTAAAGGTCCCTGACATGAATGCGGAATTCTTGGTATGCACTGACACATCCAAGGAAGGCTTAGGCAGAGTCTCGATATAAGACGGTCGAGTGATCGCTTACATATCGAGAAAGTTGAGAAGGTATGAGGAGAACTATGCAACACATGTTTGGAGTGGTTAGCCATATTCCTTGAGAGTTTGGAGACACTACCTTATTGGACGAAAATTTGAACTAAAAACAAACCACTGTGGACTACAACACATTTTTACGCAAAGCGACCTGAACGCGCGACAGCGGTGTTGGTCGTAATTGCTGAGTGAATACAATTTCGAGATTACTTACATAAATGGAACAGTGAACAAAGTGGCTGATGCGTTGAGTTAGAGATCACACATATTTTCAGTGATGCCTCTTCAGATGAATCTATGTGAAAAGATTCTAACTTTACAATGCGACGATGACTGGTACAAAGAGGTCAAGGATTTTATCAGACAAAACACAATGATGGTACCAAGATTTGAAGGATTTACGTTGGATGATGACGAAATATTGATATTTAAAATTCAAATTTACGTACCTCCCAACGACAAGTTGAGGAGCTTGATCCTAAACGAGGCTCACAAAGCAGTATACATGGCTCATCTTGGAGTCATGAAGATGAGGGAAGACCTTAAAACCCTTATTCTTTTGGAAAGGAATGAAGACATACATAGTCAACTACGTGGCAAGATGTCTAGAATGTCAGTAGGTGAAGACTGAACATAGACATCCAACATGATTACTACAACCACATGCTATTTCAGAATCGAAATGGGAGGTCATTTCGAAGGATTTCATTGTTGGATTGCCACTGGCGACAAGGAAGCACGACTCAATTTTTGTGGTAGTTGACACTCTGATGAAGAGTGCTCATTTTATTCCTGTATGTATGATGTATTAGGAAACTGACATAGCTAGAGTTTCATCAGTAAGATTGTGAGACTGCATGGTGTGCCTAAGAGGATTATATCCGATTGAGGATCGATGTTTACTGGATGATTTTGGACTAGTTTCCAAGAGGCATTGGGAACCCAACTTAAATTTAGTACTGCGTATCACCCGTAGACAAACGGGCAGACGAACGAACAAACCAAATCTTGGAGGACATCATGCACATGTACGTGATGGAAAAAATAAGTGTTGGGAAGAATTCTTGCCACTGGTAGAATTCACATATAACAACAGTTATCAAAGCACCATTAAGATTGAGCCTTTCGAGTTTCTTTAGGGGTGACCGTGTCATATGTCTTGAGTTGGGATCGGCTTGAGGACAGGGTCCTGGTGGGACTGGAAGCGATCCAAGAAAAGGAATATTAAATGCAAACTATAAGACGAGGGATCAAGGAAGCACAGTATTGACATAAGAGTTATGTCGATGCGCGTTGTGTCAACCGTAGTTACGAAGTTGGCGATCGAGTCTTCTTGTGGGTGAAACTGCATTAGAGTTCTATCAAGTTTGGAAAGGGTGCTAAACTCTCTCCTAGGTTCTTGGGGTCATGTGATATTGTGGAAAAGAGAGGGTCATGGCCTATTGACTAGCCTTTTCTGATCCTTGAGGCGTATGCACGATGTCTTTCACGTCTCTGTTTGAGACATTATGCTAGTGATCCTACACATGTTTTGACTTGAGTACCTTGCAGGTATCAGATGAGGGTGTTCTCACGGCTGAGCTAATCCGCATCATGGACCATTGCATTCGACAACTATGATGTCGAACAATAGACCAGGTCAAGGTCCAGTGGGACAACTATAGTCCGCACTCGACGACCTCAGAGGACGCATATGATATGCGCCAACATTTTCCATTTTTGTTGATGGATAGACTTATGAGTGATACACTTTATTTTGATACTTATATACTTTGAAACTTCTTGATGAAGTTTAAAACAAGAGGGGGTGTATATAACATCCCACTCTTGTGCACACTGAGAAAACTTATTCTTTGAAGACACTTTCTTGCAAGTGATCCAGATTATTATATTATTGGTCATTCGATTATGATTATGAGACATTATGGATTGATGATATGTTAATTTGTTGTATTCATAGATAGGTGCTATTGACTGGGTTCTCCTGAGTGTGCAAGACTTTGTACATTGAGGATGCTGAGGCATCGATGAAACCCCTTAGACTCCAGATCGAGTCAGGGAATGGTCTGTTGGGTTTGAATGTTATTAATGTGACACATGTACATATGATTAGATGTTATGATGATTGATTATTTCTGCTGACATGATTCGTTGATGGATGCAGGCTGACGATAACTTGTTGAACAGACTCACATGTGGAGTAGAGGGGTCACACAGGAAAACCAGAGACTTGAGGGAGAGGTGTGGACAACAACCCTGCCATAGCCTACTAACACTCCCATCGTGGCTCGAATTGTAGGTTAATGATTACCTAGTTCGAGAATACCCACGATGTCGTGAGGGAAGACTGTGACAATCGCTCACGATGATTCTAAGGGGCGTACAATAAGGCAGGGGCCTTATTTCTTAGAGGCCCTTAGTCTCCCACAAGATCACATGGCGAAGTATTGACTCTAGGGGTTTTTGATGTCTACCAAGTCAGTCAAGAGGAGAATGGCACCCTTGGATAACGTAGTGCGTCCTCAAGGGAACGTCGCGCAAGGAAAATAGAAAGAGGCGAGTGGTACCCTTGTTGCATGTAGTGCATCCTGAAGGGCACGTCACGCAAGGAAAACGGAAAAATGCGAGTGGCACCCTTGGAGCGCCTAGTGTGTCCTGAAGGGCACGTCACGATTTCAACGGGTAAGTGAATAAACCTAGTCGGCCTTAAAATGAATGATGTGATAAGTAAGATTTAAAAACGATTTCCCTAGTAAAAATGTCTCCCATCCTAGTGAAATTAAAATCTAGGTCTAAGTAACACATGTGGTAAAAAATAATAATCATAATTAAACATATAACAAGAAAGGGGTAAGAAATCCAATTAAATTATTAAAATCAAATTATAATGGGGGATTAAAATTTTAAAAGGGAAATGATTGTTTTATCTACATATGCTAATTTAATTTTTAATTAAAAAGAAAAAAGGTGTAAATGGTTGTTTTTCTACACTTGCTAAATTGATTCTTAGTTAAAAAGGGAAAAGAGAGAAACTTAAAAGAAATATGAAACTAAAGGAAAAAGGGGAAACATAAAGAAAACTGGAAACATAAAGAAAAAACTGAATGTCTAACTTAGTAAGGAATCTTGCCTTGGGAACTTGCTAATTTTGAACTCAAATAGGAATTAAGTAAGACGTAAGTCATTTAAGAAGTGTAAGGAAATTTTGGGACACCTAGGAGCGTTTGTAGGAATGCTTTTAGGTGGGTGAGAGAAATAGAAATAATTAATTAATTAATAAAATTGAATTTCTGGTGCAACTAGGGGATGGGTGACATGTGCACGGGGGAGGTTTTTCCTAATTAATTAAATGAAGAATGAATTTAATGTGAAATTGAGAAACTAATTACTTGAAAACTCTATAGAAAGGATGCAAGAGGAGGAGTATGGATTTCATTTTTATGCGTAACGTTACGCTGTTGAATTTTTGTCTTGACTGAACTTCTCTTGTGGGAGTTGGGATACCCGGCTCGGGTAACGAGTGGTAGCTTGGCCTTGCGAGGCGAGATGGGTGCTAACGGTTCTCTGGTATTGTGTGCGTGGCTCCTTTGCGGCTCGGGGGGCTCAGGGAGAAGAAGAGTACCGCTAGTGTTGGTTGGGAGGTACATGTGAGGTCACATCGATCGACAAGCAAGAGCTGGACGGAGCACACGTGGGACAATGACTCGGAGGTGTCACATTTGGCTACGGTACGCATGCGTTTATTTTTGAATGGTAGATTAATATTGTTCCTGCGCTTTCATCACTGTACTTCTTTTGTGTAAAGATTTTGTTTTACTCAACATTTTATAATCAAGGAACTTAAAGTCATCCCAGCCTTACACTGGCTACATTTTGAATTGATTCCCTTGGTGAACCCAACCCTGATTTCTATGACTTTTCTGGGTTTGTTTTATTGATTTATACGAAGAAATTTGTGTTTTTCCCTTATCCCTTTAGTCATCAATCCATGCCTGAGTAGTCGGCTAGGAGCCGAATCGACGGTCGTCACTTCGGTGTTTAAAGACCTATAGATTCAAATGCCCTGCTTTTCCGTGCATGGATGATGAGTTGAGGATAATTTTTTCTCAGCTATCTATCCCTTACTTATCTCTGCGTTTTTTCTTTATGATTGATCTCTAATCTTGTGCCTTCTTGTGAATGTTAAACTCTACATTGAATTTTTAATCCTTATTGCTATTGGCTTATCTTCTACTCCTGCGATTGATTTGTTTCTTGCTGCGATCTTCTACTACTTTTCGTTTTTCTTCCTGGATTCATCGGCTACATTCTTCTTGGATGGAATGTTTATAGTTTAAGGGTTATGATATCTTGTAGTGCATCTAGGTCCTTTAACTGATGAGAGTTTGAATTCGATTTTACTATTGAATAGCCATTATATGCGTCCAATTTTTATTTCGTTTTATTGTTGAAATTACCATCTTTGTGTCTAGATTTGAATTTGTTTCTACTGTTGAACCCATCCTTTATAGGTGTTCCCATTCCATTTTGTTTTTGCCTAATTCGATCTACCACAACAATAGCATTTATTTACTCTGCGATCTTCCTTTCATAAACAACATTTTGCCCAACTATTACACAACCCTCACCACACGAAATTTCTTGGCGATTCGCACAACAAATTTACACAATGTTTTGAGCGATTTTATTATACTTGTTCAGTTTAAAGGACAACAAATTTAGTATATTTGTTCCAGTTTAAATAGAGAATTAATACACTAAACATCATGACATCGATATGTAGTTTAATTCTTGCTAAATTATTTTTATAATTGTTAATCTTGGTTAACAGACAACTATACATTTGATTGTTTAAATCTATATATTGTTCAAAGCACCACAACTATTAATAATAGCACAACGATTTATTCATAGTAGCACATTGATTTTATTCATTGATTGAAAACAAAGTTCTTACTTAAATGGCCATGAAATTTCACTTTGATTGACTGCATTTCTAACCTCGAATGACATCAAAGTTTTTACTTGTATGGCCACGAAATTTCACTTTGATAGACTGTGTTTTTAACCTTCGAATGACACCGAAGTTTTTACTTGAATGGCCACGAAATTTTCACTTGATTGACTGCGAAAATAATATTTATTGACAACAATTTGATACATACACTGTGACTACGAAAATAATATTTATTGACAACAATTCTATACCTATAGCGTGACTGCAGAAATGATATTTATTGACAACAATTTGATACAAACAATGTGACTGCGAAGGTAATATTTATTGACAACAATTTGAAGCATACAGTGTGACTGCAAAAATATTATTATAGACAATGAAATTATTATATATAGAGAACAAAATTTGTTATTTCCTAGACAACAAAATTGTTATATTACAGACAACGAAATTATTATATATATAGACAACAAAATTCATTATTTCTTAGACAACAAAATTGTTATATTATAGACAACATTTTTATCTCTTGTATTCAAAGATCGCGATTTATATATATAATTTGTGTGTGACAAAGATTAGTATCAAATGCGTGACTGAGATATAATTCTAGACAAACATTTATATATAATAGGTGGCAACGAAATTATACCTGAATGATTGCGTTTTTAACATTGGAATGACAACGCATTGATACTTTTAATGGTAGCAAAATTATACCTTGATTGTATGCATTTTTTTTTTGGATATGTCTATGTTTCCTTTAAATGATATATTTGCGTTTTGTCATGGCAACATTATTGAATATCACAATTCAAACTCCGTGATTTTTCCTTAAACCATTGGACAACGATTTCATTATTTTTTTACAACATTACCATTATTTTTATATAGTCATCAATCACCATTTACTATTGACTACGATTTGCCAGTACTATAGACAACGATTACCATTCATTATTACATTGCAATTTTATGGTAGCATTATTATATAGCGATTTTATGGTAGCATTATGAAAACATCGAATTAATGTGTGTTAATATGTAGATATTATGTGTTAATGTGTTATAACAACGATATCATGTGTTAATGTGTAGACAACAACGCATTAATGGGTTACTGTCATGTATGACAACGATATTATATATATATTTACAGCGATATGACTGTATTATTATTGTTGTATATATCATTACAACGATATGACTGTGTTATATATCATTATATCATTATCGTATTATTACTGCATTATATGACAACGGTGGTATAATATATATCATTAAGGGATAGCACTATATTTAGACGAGAATATCTTATTATATATCTTTAGTGTTAATATCATTATTAGCTATCGAATATATAGAGCATTAATTTAGACAACAATTATATTTTGTATATGATAGCGAATATTAATGGACAAACATATTATTTTGGGACAACGATAACATTTATAATAGTTCACATTTTTGGTCACTTTTATGATAATAGTAACTTTTATAATAGTTCACTCCTTCGCGCTTAGACATCATGCTTAACAGATAATGATTTATGGTTGATGGCAAAGTTGTTTAATAGCTTGCGCAATTTAATTTAGTGATGTCACCTTGTGTCTTATCGACTGGTTGCTTGGGTGTGTGGGTACAATATTCATGTATGTTTGTCAGTTAGTTCGGACTCCTAGTGCGTTGGATATTTCTTGGGTTGTTGTTTAGATATGTTAGGTTGGCCAAGGTTACCATCACGACTATCTCCTTGTGACGACATGATTCCTGATGAGGGGATCATTGCGTGCCCTGATAGATAGAGGCGAATGATAACCTGGCCAGAGTCTGTGCTTCCCGAGTTGGGCATTGTTCATTGTAATGGATTTTGGTACTTGGTTGGAACGCCTTAATGCGTTTGGGTTGTGCGCCGTAGAAATTTATAGTTAGTGGTCATTGAGTGATTGTGTCGGGTTTGTTGATGTTGTCCTTTAACTTGTAGGCATTGTCTTACTTGTGTTGGGTGGGTAGTATTTTTACCTATCAATTGATTATCGAATGTCTGTCCAGTTGCATGATGTGCTAGTATGTTGAGTCATTGTTGTCGGTTGCCTGATTTGCGTGTGTTGTGTTTGTCATCAAATTGTGTTGTTTATTTGTTGTCGTTGATTGCCTTCCTGCTAAGAAAAAAAAATTGCTTTTGCGTGGCGTCGCATGTAGTCGTAACAATGGGGTCATTACAACTGTGAAAGGAATTCCAAGACCCATTTCTATAAGGGATATTTCATCTTTACAACTTAAGAGATGTTTTAGGAAATGATTTCAATTGTATGCAATCCATGTGGAGGATCCAGAAAAGAAAAAAAGGGCCAAGCCTTGAATATTTTTTGGTACTGCAAGAGTTTGAATATGTATTCCAAGAAATACTAGAGTTCTCACCAAAGAGGGAGATATATTTATCTATTTATTTAGTACCAAGAACTACCCCAGTATCAAAAACACCTTACAAAATGAGTACACCAAAATTTAAGGAATTACAAATGCAACTAGAAGAATTGTTGAAGAAATGGTACATATGTCCAAGTGTTTCACCTTGGGGAGCATCGATACTCTTTGTAAAAAATAAGGATGGAACATTGAGGCTGTGTATTGACTTTAGATAGTTGAATAAATCCACTGTGAAGAAAAAATACCCTCTACCCAAAATTGTTGACCTCTTTGATTAGCTAAGAGGGGAAAAAATATGTTCAAAGATAGATTTGAGATTAGGATACCACCATGTAAGAATCGAGGAAGAAGTCATAAATAATACATCCTTTAGAACCAGGTATGGGCGTTATAAATTTGTAGTGGTGCCATTTAGACTAACCAATGCACCAACTATCTTTATGTGCTTAATGAATGGCATATTCAAAAATTATTTGGATAAGTTTGTCATAGCATTCTTGGATGACATACTTATATATTCTAAGTTATAGGAATAGCATGAACATCACTTGAGATTGGTATTGAAAGTGTTGAGGGAAAATTAGTTGTATGAAAAGCTTAGTAGGCATTCTTTTTACCAAGAATAGATCCATTACTTGGGACACATTATCTTAGAACAAGGTATATAATTAGATTCATAGAATATTGAAGCCATTAGAGGATGGCAAACACTCAGTAATGTTTCTGAAATCATATATTTTATGGGATTAACTGGTTACTACAAAATATTTATAGCAAGATTTTCTAATATTTCTCATCTCATCACTTCTTTGCAAAATAAGAGAATTAAATTTGACTGGACAACTGAGTGTGAAGAGAACTTTAATTCATTGAAATAATTACTTACTAGTGCACCTATTTTAAATATTGTTGGCCCAAATGAAAGTTTTGTGGTATGTACAAATGCATGCAAGGAAGGAATAGGTGGAGTCCTCACTCAAAATGGACATGTCATTGGTTTTGAGTCCAGAAATGTTAAAGAACATGAGACAAACTATGCCACACATGACTTGGAGCTTGTTTCCATTGTTCATGCATTGAATATGTGGAGACATTATATCATGGGAAAGAGATTTGAATTAATAATATACCATAGTGCTCTGAAAAATATTTTTGAACAACCAACTTTGAATGCCAGGAAAATGAGATCGCTGGAATTTTTAAGCGAATACGATTTTGAGATCAAGCATATCAAAAGAAAATAAAATAAATTTGTTGACACACTTAGTATAAGAATACATCTCATGCATGTTACAACCATTAGTATGCATCAGTCATATTTGAAGAGAAGAAAGTTGTTGTTACAGATCAAAATTAGGTAAAAGAAAGATTACAACAATAAATTGTACAATAGAAAATTAAAGAATATGAGATGAATGAAGATGGATTACTTATGCATAAGAATGAATAAATATGTTTTTGATTACATTTCCATATGTATGTAATTTCAGAGAGTGAAGGCTGAGCATAGACATCCAATGGGTTTGCTACAACCATTACCAATTCCAGAGAAGAAATGGGAAGTGGTAACCATTAATTGTATAACTAAATTTCCCAGGACAACAAGGAAAAATGATTCAACCATGGTAGTGGTTTATAAATTGACAAAGGATGATCATTTTTTTCTTGTAAAAATGACTCATACAATAGTTAATATTGCAGAAATTTACATGAGGGAGATTGCTAGGTTGCATGGGATACCTAAGGAAATTGTTTCTGACATAGATACAATGTTTACTTCAAATTTCTGGAGGGGATTTTTAAAGGATTTGGTGCAAATATGAACTTTATCACAACATACCATTCACAGTCATATGGGAAGACAAAGAGAATCAACCAAGTAATTGAAGACATGTTGAGAATGTATGTGATGGATAAGCCATCTAAGTGGGAATATTACTTGCACTTGGTTGAGTTTTCCTATAATAATGGGTATCAAGATTCATTGAAAATGAGCCCATTTGAAGCTTTGTATGTTAGGAAATGCAATACTCGAGTGAGTTAGGAAAACCGAGCAGACATAGTGGTACTTGGTTCATAATTTCTCAAGGATATGGAAGACTAGATGGTTAGAATTAAGCATAATTTTTACACATAGAAACTTTTCCATGTAGATGGTAAGTGGTAATTATGGCTTCTAGGTTTGATGAGTAGTTATGAAATTGAAAATACCTCCTAATTCCAATAAAACATGCTTCATCATCATCTTACCTTTTTCTTTCACTATCAAAGGATGATGGATTAATCTTCCTCATCTCTCCTTGCAAACTGTCCAATTCATGTCTTCTTTTTTGGTGCCTAACAAGAGACACCTCTTTACTACATACGAAATCTTCATATGCATAGAATTTTCTTGTTGAGTGAGGTGAGTGATGTCTATGATTTTTTATAGAAATTCTTGAATAACCATATCTTCTGTAGTTATCTCTTCTTTCATGATATCTTCCGTCTTCCTCCTGTCTTGACTTTGATCCATTCTTAGCTTGCATTTGCAACTGATTTAGTCTTTGCATCACTTGAGAATTCGTATGATTTTGTTCTCTTATCATCCTCTCATTGTCTTCTTTTTAGGTCTGTAGTTTTATTCTTAATCTTATCATAGTCTCTATTAATGTTTCTTTCTCCCCTCTGCCCTTGTGTCCATTTGATTATGTCTCTGCATTACCAACACTGATATTTTGTCCTTTAGCTTCTTTATCATGACTGAAGGCTCCCTCTCCTTGCTCCATTTCTTGAATATGCATTCTTATCCTGAACTAATATGTTTATAACCTCTAATTCTATAAAATGTGCAAACAACCATTTTTGTTAGAAATATGCACATCATAAAAATTTGCCAATTAATGCTACAGGTCCCTTTTTCTACTCAATTTATGAATATTTATATCTTAATTCTCTGAATTCTAATAATTTTAGGTTATTATCCTCTGAATAATATTTCCAATGACTATACTCATGCCCACACGATCTTTGAGATAAAAGTTATGGCTTCCTAAAAAAACCACTTTCACCCCATTTGTGCATTTTCTCCATTGGTGTAATTTTATTGAAATTCCAACTTTAGTCAACTACAGAAGAAAATATATCAGGAAATAGAGAAAATTTTATATGAGACATAGATAAAAATAATGACAAGGAATTCATAAAAACTCTTAGATTTGAAATTTGATTCTCTAGTAAAAAAAACTACAACAATATGGAAATGACCATTTTTCCTCTTTTCACACATTTTTCTAGACTTTGAATTTTTAGCAAAACTGGCTATCTCTCAATCTGTGCACTTCTGGAAAATTTCCATTAACCCAAAGTTGTTTGACTTGATGAGTGTATAAAATGTTGAGTAAATATAAGTTTTCAGTTTTGTGATCTAGGGTCACTTTTCCTCCAAAAATCTCAAAAATCCCCAAAAGTGGTCCGGAACAATGGATTTTGTCCTATTTTAGCACCCCCATTCCAATCTCCTTAGGATTTATTTAGTTCATTCTTGGGTTATTTCTATGTATGCTTTTTGAACAGTCTCCATGAATTTCATCTTAATCTGGACCCAAATATTTAAAAACCACTATTTCACAATTTCTGACAAATCCAAGCAGAAATGGACATTGACCTTATCTGATACTTTTGTGGATATCCTCTCTACAAAAAAAACCCATCAGTTTCATCCCAAACTTATTTAATTTTCTCCATTAATGGTTAAAATAAGGAAATAACTCAAGACTTTATTTTTGTCTTTTGAAACTGTGGAACACTTTTGCCTATGTGGCAATCTGCACCGTTGATCTCAAAATCGCAATTAATCCTAATGGTCAATCTTCTTTCCCTATCAAGTCACTGAAATCAATGACTTGGATTCACTCAGAGTATTTCATCATCTTCAGAGTTCTTCTCTATCAGAGGCATACTCGACTCCAACATACATACTATTATCATGCACACTCCGACATATCAGATGGCTCTCGAAGTCGAAGATCAACGAATCCAATTACTCCAAAGTCTCTACTTGCAAGGTGGTTAACCCATGCCTTCTCCTTTTCACACTAGGTATTCCAGTGGGACCCACAAATATCTACGGCCTAGATCACATCTCACTCTCCTGTCGATCTATGGATCAGATCTCTCCTCATAATCCCTTGTCGTCAGACTCAGTTAACACATCCCCTCTTTAGGCCTCCGACAACCTTCCTCCAATGAACGACTAAAATTACTTCTCGACTATTCGTTGATCTACGATCTAGATTGCTTCTCGGAGTCTCCCCATCAGAGTGCCTCCACCTTGTGCATTTGAGGATACTCTGATCATCGAACTCTGATGACCCCTCTACATCCAACAATCCATATAGCTCATGTATACACCCTGATGGATCAATGATCCTCGCTACTTCGGAGCTTCTCCCATAGGAGTCTCATTGCAACCCAATTATGTAATACTTCGAGGAACCTCCTTCGACAAATGATTGAGATTATTTCTTGGCTATTCGTCGATCTATGAATGATATCGCTTCTTGAAGTTTGCCCATCATAGTGCCTCCACATCAAGCATCTTAGGCTGCTCCAACAATCAGTCTTCGACAACCCCTTTGCATCCAATGGTCCATATTTCTCATGTATACACCTTGATGGATCAATGATCCTTGTTTCTTTAGAGCTTTTCCTATCGGAGTCTCATTGCAACCCAGTTCTAGAATACTCCGATGAACTTCCTTCAATGAATGACCATGATGATCTTGCGGTACCGAATCAACGGTCAATATCATCTCAACCACAAAACATGGGTTTTTGCCCAGGTTAATAGTCCGATCTCTCGATCTTCGGTATGGTGGACCCCATGACATAAAATTTTACACCTAGTGCAGGATTCCATAGCTCTCTCTTCATTACACACAAGTAATGTAAGGTTCCCTTTCATTAATAAACCCTTTCGTCAATTATTTCCCTATGCATGTAGAATAGAGAAATAACTCCCATCATAGATCAATGGTGGAAAACCCATGCAAAATTTAGATCAATGGTTGTTGAGTGATGACTTTCTTGTTGGGAATAAATATCACTTCTACTACTCTGATCGCGATGGAGGAAGTTACTGGAATCAACTTGGATCTGATTTACAAGGGTGAAATAGATGGTTTAAACAACAAAACTCCCCCCTTTGACGTTGTTCAAAATCCATTAATTTATTTCATTTCAATAACTTATATCCCTGCATGTAGCAGGTCCTTGAATGCCCGATGTTTTAAACCAACAAATTTGATACCAATATGTAACGTACCCATCCACCCATAGGCTGACTAGGCTACTTCAAAACTCACTTCTGAACTGATTTTGATTTCTGATAAATTTTAATTAATAAAGAGGCATGAAATATTCAAATGCATAGATCAAGATTCATAATACATCATAAAATAAATGGAAGATATGCCATGCACAATAATAATAAGCAAGCAAGCACATTAAAGACACATATCTCAGAGATATTAATTAATACACAAAGGAAATAAAAATATACAAGCATA
>ML811460.1:57007-69256 GCA_009831015.1 Picea engelmannii
GTTTTTAACCTTCGAATGACACCGAAGTTTTTACTTGAATGGCCACGAAATTTTCACTTGATTGACTGCGAAAATAATATTTATTGACAACAATTTGATACATACACTGTGACTACGAAAATAATATTTATTGACAACAATTCTATACCTATAGCGTGACTGCAGAAATGATATTTATTGACAACAATTTGATACAAACAATGTGACTGCGAAGGTAATATTTATTGACAACAATTTGAAGCATACAGTGTGACTGCAAAAATATTATTATAGACAATGAAATTATTATATATAGAGAACAAAATTTGTTATTTCCTAGACAACAAAATTGTTATATTACAGACAACGAAATTATTATATATATAGACAACAAAATTCATTATTTCTTAGACAACAAAATTGTTATATTATAGACAACATTTTTATCTCTTGTATTCAAAGATCGCGATTTATATATATAATTTGTGTGTGACAAAGATTAGTATCAAATGCGTGACTGAGATATAATTCTAGACAAACATTTATATATAATAGGTGGCAACGAAATTATACCTGAATGATTGCGTTTTTAACATTGGAATGACAACGCATTGATACTTTTAATGGTAGCAAAATTATACCTTGATTGTATGCATTTTTTTTTTGGATATGTCTATGTTTCCTTTAAATGATATATTTGCGTTTTGTCATGGCAACATTATTGAATATCACAATTCAAACTCCGTGATTTTTCCTTAAACCATTGGACAACGATTTCATTATTTTTTTACAACATTACCATTATTTTTATATAGTCATCAATCACCATTTACTATTGACTACGATTTGCCAGTACTATAGACAACGATTACCATTCATTATTACATTGCAATTTTATGGTAGCATTATTATATAGCGATTTTATGGTAGCATTATGAAAACATCGAATTAATGTGTGTTAATATGTAGATATTATGTGTTAATGTGTTATAACAACGATATCATGTGTTAATGTGTAGACAACAACGCATTAATGGGTTACTGTCATGTATGACAACGATATTATATATATATTTACAGCGATATGACTGTATTATTATTGTTGTATATATCATTACAACGATATGACTGTGTTATATATCATTATATCATTATCGTATTATTACTGCATTATATGACAACGGTGGTATAATATATATCATTAAGGGATAGCACTATATTTAGACGAGAATATCTTATTATATATCTTTAGTGTTAATATCATTATTAGCTATCGAATATATAGAGCATTAATTTAGACAACAATTATATTTTGTATATGATAGCGAATATTAATGGACAAACATATTATTTTGGGACAACGATAACATTTATAATAGTTCACATTTTTGGTCACTTTTATGATAATAGTAACTTTTATAATAGTTCACTCCTTCGCGCTTAGACATCATGCTTAACAGATAATGATTTATGGTTGATGGCAAAGTTGTTTAATAGCTTGCGCAATTTAATTTAGTGATGTCACCTTGTGTCTTATCGACTGGTTGCTTGGGTGTGTGGGTACAATATTCATGTATGTTTGTCAGTTAGTTCGGACTCCTAGTGCGTTGGATATTTCTTGGGTTGTTGTTTAGATATGTTAGGTTGGCCAAGGTTACCATCACGACTATCTCCTTGTGACGACATGATTCCTGATGAGGGGATCATTGCGTGCCCTGATAGATAGAGGCGAATGATAACCTGGCCAGAGTCTGTGCTTCCCGAGTTGGGCATTGTTCATTGTAATGGATTTTGGTACTTGGTTGGAACGCCTTAATGCGTTTGGGTTGTGCGCCGTAGAAATTTATAGTTAGTGGTCATTGAGTGATTGTGTCGGGTTTGTTGATGTTGTCCTTTAACTTGTAGGCATTGTCTTACTTGTGTTGGGTGGGTAGTATTTTTACCTATCAATTGATTATCGAATGTCTGTCCAGTTGCATGATGTGCTAGTATGTTGAGTCATTGTTGTCGGTTGCCTGATTTGCGTGTGTTGTGTTTGTCATCAAATTGTGTTGTTTATTTGTTGTCGTTGATTGCCTTCCTGCTAAGAAAAAAAAATTGCTTTTGCGTGGCGTCGCATGTAGTCGTAACAATGGGGTCATTACAACTGTGAAAGGAATTCCAAGACCCATTTCTATAAGGGATATTTCATCTTTACAACTTAAGAGATGTTTTAGGAAATGATTTCAATTGTATGCAATCCATGTGGAGGATCCAGAAAAGAAAAAAAGGGCCAAGCCTTGAATATTTTTTGGTACTGCAAGAGTTTGAATATGTATTCCAAGAAATACTAGAGTTCTCACCAAAGAGGGAGATATATTTATCTATTTATTTAGTACCAAGAACTACCCCAGTATCAAAAACACCTTACAAAATGAGTACACCAAAATTTAAGGAATTACAAATGCAACTAGAAGAATTGTTGAAGAAATGGTACATATGTCCAAGTGTTTCACCTTGGGGAGCATCGATACTCTTTGTAAAAAATAAGGATGGAACATTGAGGCTGTGTATTGACTTTAGATAGTTGAATAAATCCACTGTGAAGAAAAAATACCCTCTACCCAAAATTGTTGACCTCTTTGATTAGCTAAGAGGGGAAAAAATATGTTCAAAGATAGATTTGAGATTAGGATACCACCATGTAAGAATCGAGGAAGAAGTCATAAATAATACATCCTTTAGAACCAGGTATGGGCGTTATAAATTTGTAGTGGTGCCATTTAGACTAACCAATGCACCAACTATCTTTATGTGCTTAATGAATGGCATATTCAAAAATTATTTGGATAAGTTTGTCATAGCATTCTTGGATGACATACTTATATATTCTAAGTTATAGGAATAGCATGAACATCACTTGAGATTGGTATTGAAAGTGTTGAGGGAAAATTAGTTGTATGAAAAGCTTAGTAGGCATTCTTTTTACCAAGAATAGATCCATTACTTGGGACACATTATCTTAGAACAAGGTATATAATTAGATTCATAGAATATTGAAGCCATTAGAGGATGGCAAACACTCAGTAATGTTTCTGAAATCATATATTTTATGGGATTAACTGGTTACTACAAAATATTTATAGCAAGATTTTCTAATATTTCTCATCTCATCACTTCTTTGCAAAATAAGAGAATTAAATTTGACTGGACAACTGAGTGTGAAGAGAACTTTAATTCATTGAAATAATTACTTACTAGTGCACCTATTTTAAATATTGTTGGCCCAAATGAAAGTTTTGTGGTATGTACAAATGCATGCAAGGAAGGAATAGGTGGAGTCCTCACTCAAAATGGACATGTCATTGGTTTTGAGTCCAGAAATGTTAAAGAACATGAGACAAACTATGCCACACATGACTTGGAGCTTGTTTCCATTGTTCATGCATTGAATATGTGGAGACATTATATCATGGGAAAGAGATTTGAATTAATAATATACCATAGTGCTCTGAAAAATATTTTTGAACAACCAACTTTGAATGCCAGGAAAATGAGATCGCTGGAATTTTTAAGCGAATACGATTTTGAGATCAAGCATATCAAAAGAAAATAAAATAAATTTGTTGACACACTTAGTATAAGAATACATCTCATGCATGTTACAACCATTAGTATGCATCAGTCATATTTGAAGAGAAGAAAGTTGTTGTTACAGATCAAAATTAGGTAAAAGAAAGATTACAACAATAAATTGTACAATAGAAAATTAAAGAATATGAGATGAATGAAGATGGATTACTTATGCATAAGAATGAATAAATATGTTTTTGATTACATTTCCATATGTATGTAATTTCAGAGAGTGAAGGCTGAGCATAGACATCCAATGGGTTTGCTACAACCATTACCAATTCCAGAGAAGAAATGGGAAGTGGTAACCATTAATTGTATAACTAAATTTCCCAGGACAACAAGGAAAAATGATTCAACCATGGTAGTGGTTTATAAATTGACAAAGGATGATCATTTTTTTCTTGTAAAAATGACTCATACAATAGTTAATATTGCAGAAATTTACATGAGGGAGATTGCTAGGTTGCATGGGATACCTAAGGAAATTGTTTCTGACATAGATACAATGTTTACTTCAAATTTCTGGAGGGGATTTTTAAAGGATTTGGTGCAAATATGAACTTTATCACAACATACCATTCACAGTCATATGGGAAGACAAAGAGAATCAACCAAGTAATTGAAGACATGTTGAGAATGTATGTGATGGATAAGCCATCTAAGTGGGAATATTACTTGCACTTGGTTGAGTTTTCCTATAATAATGGGTATCAAGATTCATTGAAAATGAGCCCATTTGAAGCTTTGTATGTTAGGAAATGCAATACTCGAGTGAGTTAGGAAAACCGAGCAGACATAGTGGTACTTGGTTCATAATTTCTCAAGGATATGGAAGACTAGATGGTTAGAATTAAGCATAATTTTTACACATAGAAACTTTTCCATGTAGATGGTAAGTGGTAATTATGGCTTCTAGGTTTGATGAGTAGTTATGAAATTGAAAATACCTCCTAATTCCAATAAAACATGCTTCATCATCATCTTACCTTTTTCTTTCACTATCAAAGGATGATGGATTAATCTTCCTCATCTCTCCTTGCAAACTGTCCAATTCATGTCTTCTTTTTTGGTGCCTAACAAGAGACACCTCTTTACTACATACGAAATCTTCATATGCATAGAATTTTCTTGTTGAGTGAGGTGAGTGATGTCTATGATTTTTTATAGAAATTCTTGAATAACCATATCTTCTGTAGTTATCTCTTCTTTCATGATATCTTCCGTCTTCCTCCTGTCTTGACTTTGATCCATTCTTAGCTTGCATTTGCAACTGATTTAGTCTTTGCATCACTTGAGAATTCGTATGATTTTGTTCTCTTATCATCCTCTCATTGTCTTCTTTTTAGGTCTGTAGTTTTATTCTTAATCTTATCATAGTCTCTATTAATGTTTCTTTCTCCCCTCTGCCCTTGTGTCCATTTGATTATGTCTCTGCATTACCAACACTGATATTTTGTCCTTTAGCTTCTTTATCATGACTGAAGGCTCCCTCTCCTTGCTCCATTTCTTGAATATGCATTCTTATCCTGAACTAATATGTTTATAACCTCTAATTCTATAAAATGTGCAAACAACCATTTTTGTTAGAAATATGCACATCATAAAAATTTGCCAATTAATGCTACAGGTCCCTTTTTCTACTCAATTTATGAATATTTATATCTTAATTCTCTGAATTCTAATAATTTTAGGTTATTATCCTCTGAATAATATTTCCAATGACTATACTCATGCCCACACGATCTTTGAGATAAAAGTTATGGCTTCCTAAAAAAACCACTTTCACCCCATTTGTGCATTTTCTCCATTGGTGTAATTTTATTGAAATTCCAACTTTAGTCAACTACAGAAGAAAATATATCAGGAAATAGAGAAAATTTTATATGAGACATAGATAAAAATAATGACAAGGAATTCATAAAAACTCTTAGATTTGAAATTTGATTCTCTAGTAAAAAAAACTACAACAATATGGAAATGACCATTTTTCCTCTTTTCACACATTTTTCTAGACTTTGAATTTTTAGCAAAACTGGCTATCTCTCAATCTGTGCACTTCTGGAAAATTTCCATTAACCCAAAGTTGTTTGACTTGATGAGTGTATAAAATGTTGAGTAAATATAAGTTTTCAGTTTTGTGATCTAGGGTCACTTTTCCTCCAAAAATCTCAAAAATCCCCAAAAGTGGTCCGGAACAATGGATTTTGTCCTATTTTAGCACCCCCATTCCAATCTCCTTAGGATTTATTTAGTTCATTCTTGGGTTATTTCTATGTATGCTTTTTGAACAGTCTCCATGAATTTCATCTTAATCTGGACCCAAATATTTAAAAACCACTATTTCACAATTTCTGACAAATCCAAGCAGAAATGGACATTGACCTTATCTGATACTTTTGTGGATATCCTCTCTACAAAAAAAACCCATCAGTTTCATCCCAAACTTATTTAATTTTCTCCATTAATGGTTAAAATAAGGAAATAACTCAAGACTTTATTTTTGTCTTTTGAAACTGTGGAACACTTTTGCCTATGTGGCAATCTGCACCGTTGATCTCAAAATCGCAATTAATCCTAATGGTCAATCTTCTTTCCCTATCAAGTCACTGAAATCAATGACTTGGATTCACTCAGAGTATTTCATCATCTTCAGAGTTCTTCTCTATCAGAGGCATACTCGACTCCAACATACATACTATTATCATGCACACTCCGACATATCAGATGGCTCTCGAAGTCGAAGATCAACGAATCCAATTACTCCAAAGTCTCTACTTGCAAGGTGGTTAACCCATGCCTTCTCCTTTTCACACTAGGTATTCCAGTGGGACCCACAAATATCTACGGCCTAGATCACATCTCACTCTCCTGTCGATCTATGGATCAGATCTCTCCTCATAATCCCTTGTCGTCAGACTCAGTTAACACATCCCCTCTTTAGGCCTCCGACAACCTTCCTCCAATGAACGACTAAAATTACTTCTCGACTATTCGTTGATCTACGATCTAGATTGCTTCTCGGAGTCTCCCCATCAGAGTGCCTCCACCTTGTGCATTTGAGGATACTCTGATCATCGAACTCTGATGACCCCTCTACATCCAACAATCCATATAGCTCATGTATACACCCTGATGGATCAATGATCCTCGCTACTTCGGAGCTTCTCCCATAGGAGTCTCATTGCAACCCAATTATGTAATACTTCGAGGAACCTCCTTCGACAAATGATTGAGATTATTTCTTGGCTATTCGTCGATCTATGAATGATATCGCTTCTTGAAGTTTGCCCATCATAGTGCCTCCACATCAAGCATCTTAGGCTGCTCCAACAATCAGTCTTCGACAACCCCTTTGCATCCAATGGTCCATATTTCTCATGTATACACCTTGATGGATCAATGATCCTTGTTTCTTTAGAGCTTTTCCTATCGGAGTCTCATTGCAACCCAGTTCTAGAATACTCCGATGAACTTCCTTCAATGAATGACCATGATGATCTTGCGGTACCGAATCAACGGTCAATATCATCTCAACCACAAAACATGGGTTTTTGCCCAGGTTAATAGTCCGATCTCTCGATCTTCGGTATGGTGGACCCCATGACATAAAATTTTACACCTAGTGCAGGATTCCATAGCTCTCTCTTCATTACACACAAGTAATGTAAGGTTCCCTTTCATTAATAAACCCTTTCGTCAATTATTTCCCTATGCATGTAGAATAGAGAAATAACTCCCATCATAGATCAATGGTGGAAAACCCATGCAAAATTTAGATCAATGGTTGTTGAGTGATGACTTTCTTGTTGGGAATAAATATCACTTCTACTACTCTGATCGCGATGGAGGAAGTTACTGGAATCAACTTGGATCTGATTTACAAGGGTGAAATAGATGGTTTAAACAACAAAACTCCCCCCTTTGACGTTGTTCAAAATCCATTAATTTATTTCATTTCAATAACTTATATCCCTGCATGTAGCAGGTCCTTGAATGCCCGATGTTTTAAACCAACAAATTTGATACCAATATGTAACGTACCCATCCACCCATAGGCTGACTAGGCTACTTCAAAACTCACTTCTGAACTGATTTTGATTTCTGATAAATTTTAATTAATAAAGAGGCATGAAATATTCAAATGCATAGATCAAGATTCATAATACATCATAAAATAAATGGAAGATATGCCATGCACAATAATAATAAGCAAGCAAGCACATTAAAGACACATATCTCAGAGATATTAATTAATACACAAAGGAAATAAAAATATACAAGCATATAAATGTATGACATAGAGTACTTATATTTAAAAAAATGATTCACCAACTGGCTGCATACCAAGGACGTTCCATCCAACCGTAGACACTATTGTTCCAAGTCTCAATTAAAATGTCACCCCCAAGCTAGGGCTATGAATCCACAAGGATGGTTCCAGGGTGTCACTAAACTTCCCAAATCATTCAAAACTCAAGCTCTCATAGGTTTCTCAACACATAAAAATCCAAAGTACACCAACCCTCTTCTCTCCATCCTGCATAACCCAAGAGAGTGGACCCCCTTCTCTGCCATGCAGTGCCTCAGGTTTTCCATCTCCTTCTAGGGATCCAATGCATCTTTTCAAGAATCTCCATTATGGGAATCTCAAGATTCACAACTATGAGAAAAATGTAACACATGACAATGCATCTTAGACATGCAGGCATTAGTTCATGGATGGAATACACTAGCAGTCACTACAACCAGCCAACAATGGCTTCTCTACCAACAATTCATTTTTCCTTTCCCACGCCATGATCAAGAATGAATGAGGAATTATGAATGGGTGAAATAGTGAATGGAGAGAAAGAACATAATGAAGAGTGTGAAGCCCCCAAACATTCCAAAGATGGGTTTATATAATTACATGGAAATCAAGAAATACATGGCCTTCCCCAAGAATCTCTTGTAACCACTTCTCTCAATTAAAACAATTATGGGTAAATAAAATATGATAAAATACTTACCCCCCTAAGCCCCCTCTTTCGTGGAATCATAGCCCCCTATTGTAGGGGCTAGTCAACCTTGTCGACTAGACCCGACCTCCAACTAAGAACCTCTTGGTCAACTTCCATAGTTAGAAGTAGAAGTCGGTCAGAGTCTTTGTTAACCAACCAACCCAGGTAGTTAAGTAGTTACAACTACCTAAAAGAGGTATAAATAGACAAGAACATGAAGGCTCAGATAACTTCATGTGAGAGGTTATATGTAATTGTGTTTTATTGTTCTATCATATAATAAAATTATTTTTCTTTTGGATCTCATTACTTGTGTATATCTTCACCTATATCTATGTGTATTCATGTATCTCTATGATGTCTATGTAAGGATCTACTAGTAACTCTCCCTACTTTTCCCTAGATTACAACATTGGTTCTGTTGCTGGTAATACTAAAATTGGATAGGTAGAAGTGTACATAAAGTCTAACTCTACAAGACATATGTGAGTGGTGGGAGCTCAAAATTGAGAACTACATCAGAAACTACGCAAGAAGGAATAACCTCTCACTAGCTGAAGCAAGGCCATAGTTCTTTTTAGAGACGCATGAAAGATTCCTTGAAGCTATCACAAAAGCATTGTTTCAACACATTAACAGATTAGGTGATGCATAGTCTGACACCCGACAAGAAGTTAGGCCTAAAGTTGAAAAATGGAGGAATAGAAAATCTTCACGACTTGCTTGAAATAATTATTGAAGATTATATTTCAGAACAAGCCATTGAAGATCCGACATCTCTCGACCAAATAAAAGAAAAATTCTACACCGAATTGCATGATAGATTTTTTTGCATGGTTCTGATACTTCTTTAGAAATTCCTTCTCGACAAGAGAGTCAGTGACATTTTCGAATACCGACCAAGACTAGGCACATCGTTACCAAATAGAAACTTTCAAGAAAGAGACGAAAAGTAGGAACCATTTCTTGATGCAAAGTGAAAAGATACAAAAGAAGCTTGTGATTACTTCTTGAAGAAATAAATATGGCCAACGCTCCTAACTTAGAGTAAGTCGGGTCGACAATGGGGATTCAGTTGAAACTGTGAGATTCCATAAAACAAGAAGTAGTGTTTCCCAAGCCTAAATGTCGTCAAGAGGGAAGCGTTGACGATTGAAAACGTCAATGTAGTTTCGCCCGCAAATTGTTGCTAAAGCCATTATTATATAAGACTAAATAATGCTAATAGGTGGGACCCCCTTTGTTTTGAAGATCAGATATGTTCATTTTCAATAGTATGATGATGTGCTACAAAGGTTTACATGGGTGACGAGAATATCTTTGTTATTAATATGAGTAGAGTTTTGGTGATGATATCCTTCATGCGACTATAGCCTGCTACCCATTAATGGTGACTATTCTACTGCACCCGCATAACAACATATTAGTAAAGTTACATTAACAACATTTTTAAAGAAGGCAAGGTATCACAACGAGTACAAAGGAACCCAGTCCTGCAATACCACATGCATAAATATTTGTTATCTATTGTTAGCTCTAGTTACAAGGAAAACACTATGAAAGTGTTTAATTACATTTTTATATATGCATATGGTGGAAATTTTGGTGGCGCACTTTGGCAAGGTAACAATGCAATGGTTATGTATCGATTAATGGAATCGATGGCCGACTTACATACATCATAACGTTGGTGGCTCATGGAAAGATGGCTTGTGTTTTTATGGTGTTTATGCTATGTTTCGGTTAAATGTTGATGATGCTATACATGATCGTTTAGATTATGTAGTGGTTGAATGATGTATTTGAGTTATACTGGGAATGTAAATAAGGGTGGCACATTTGGAAAAGTGAATGAAAATGGTTGAATTACTATGTGGATTTGGATTATGTTATGGTTTAAATGTATTGATACTATCGATGCGTCGGTTGATTAATGGTGATTAATGGGAGGCTTGTTGGTATGTACTGTGGCGTAAATGAGAGATGGGTGGAGGTGACGTGCATTTACTGCACGCCACCTTTACCCTTCCCATTGGCCGCCACTCCAGTCAGACTGATGTTTGATCTTGCAGTTGTGTTTACGCTCCAGATTTCTAGCAGGGTGAAACCGCTCGACCACTTCTCATCTTAAGGATTTCGATTAATAGGTATGTCTCTTTTGGCCATTCTTGACGTCACTCTGGTTATGAAATGATTCTGGCTCAGTTGTGTGGGTTTGTGTTTTCATGAGTGCGGAAACTGTGTGGAATTTTGGATTTGAATGAAAACTAGATGGTTCAGTTTAAGTTTGTTGGAATGTTAGTCTTCTTGGGCAATAGTTCTATATTTCCACTGTGTGTTGGTCGAAGGGTTTTGTTTAAAATAATTGCATGGTGAATGTCTTTGCGGTTACCGAGTTAAATTAAGAGCCCCGTTTTCTTATTTCGGCCTTGCAAAGGGATTGTCTTCCATCCACAAGCACCAAATCCCCTTGGGTGTATGCCTTCGGCCTCGTAGACTCACTAAAATTAGCCCCATTCCTTCTGTGAAAAACTACTCTTCCAACCCTTAACCCTCCAGGCTCTGGTTGCATAGGGAAACTTTCGTAACTATCAAGTGGTTTCCAGTTATTTGGGTCTATTACCTTGGGTACAGGCTCACCCGTGAGTCGTATAGATGTCATGTTTTTATGGTTACTTGTCACTGCCTCTCTGATATTAGCATAAACCTTACATTTCTACTTAAGGTCACAGTCACTCGCCTTATGCTAATTAATTCAATGTTTTTTAAATGGAAGGTCCTCTAACCTATATCGATTGGGTGCCTCGTTATGTATAAGCTACCATGGCTATTTCGGTTGGTTGTTCCTCTACCATAGTGGCATTTGTTAGCTAGTATATAGTCACTAAGATTCACACTTTTGATGTTTCGGTTGGTGGCTGGCATTAGTTACGATTTTGGGGATTGCTTGCACTGGTCATGTTCTGTATAGGGTTTTTGCAAATGAATTATTGGACTGAGTATATTGCATCTTCTGTTGTCGATTGAGTGATCCCGAGTGTGCACATCGTGGTCGACCACGATTGGATAAATAGATGGTTCGAGACGGTCTATTGAGCTATATTGTGGTCGATTGTTGCTGTGTGTTATGGAATAGTTGCATCATGAAGTTTCCTCAGTTACACAACGCGCGTTATTGATCGCAAATTGGCCATTGTTGATGACAGGTGTGTTTATTATTTGGTTCGGGTTTTAAGTCACCTTGAGTGTTTTGATTTACAGTGGCATGGTTACTGTTGAAATAGTGTAACTGCAAAGAGCATTCTTATTATTATTTTGTTATTGGATTAAATCCCCATTGTGGATTAATCATGTCATTATTATTATTGGATTAAATCCCCATTGTGGATTAATCATGTTATTATTATTATTGTTGTTGTTGGATTAATCCCCATTGAGGATTAATCATGTCGGTAATTGTATAAGGACCAAATCCCCTTTTGCGGATTGGTCATCGGACAATTACAAAGTGAAGAATAAGAAGTCGACCCCAACAGTTATAATGAAAGGGCCAGAATTAATTAAAGGTGGGTTTACCCACCCAGAGTGAGAGGTCGGCCCTGCCAGATGGTGACTCTTCACACGTGCCAGATTGATATAAATAAGAGGCTAGCGC
>ML811460.1:82530-160984 GCA_009831015.1 Picea engelmannii
CGCGTTGGCTGGGGCCGTGGATGTTTCCCCGTAGGGGTTTTACCACGTGAAAACATCGGTGTGTTGATCTTTGATCTGGTTATGTGAGTGGTTACTGAAGGTGTTCGTCCTCTGTTGGAATACCTGTGTTGTCGAACAGAACAAAGGAGGATAGAAGCACAAAACATGCTAAGGTTTTATCTTTGAATTCATGTTGAGATAGTTCAGCTTTCATTCATTCATATCTTCATCATAGCCTAATTCTCTTTTGTGATAGTAGGGTCTTATTGTAGACAACAATATTCAGGGCTGAATCAAATCATTTAGACACTTGTTCTTCAGAGGTGTTGATCTATCTTTGATAGTATGTGTAATCTTGTCTGTTTGTGAATTAGTTTTCATGATTGATAAAGACTATTGTGCAGAGTCGAGTGGGAAACGATTTGTGGAAAACTAATCCATCTTTTAGAGTTTATTTTTGGTTTTCTGTCAAAGATCCTTTTGTATGTTCCATCGGGGATTTCTAAGTTTGACTTTGGTCCAATATTTCTTGTGGAGTTTTGTAAAGACAATGAATCTTTGATGAATTTGAATGAAATAAAGAATTGATTTATGTATCACCTATCTTTATTATGATCTTGGTGTCTTTTACTTCTGTTATTATATTTATTTTCAGCAACTGATATTTTCAGAAAACACATAAAAAGTAATTTTCCAACAAGCTTTTTGTTGATAAAAAAACAATCGAAGCACTTGTAATTAATACTAGTGAGTTAGGATACATATTTTTGTTGGCTATAAACATAGGGTGATATCCTCGTTTACTTTAATTTATCCAATTAAAGTATGAAAATGCTTGAGTAAGATCAATCCATATGTTTTCCTCAACATTTATTTGGCGACCGTACTAGGGGAGATCTTCGATATCTCTCCGGTTAAGTTTTTATACTCGATATTGATCGATACATTTATCTTTTTCAGTTTTGATTCTTGGACTGTTTTCTATTAATGATTTTTCCTGTTGCAAGGCAGCCCAACCTTGAGCCCGGTCTCCAAGGCCAGACCAACATTGCTTTGAACCTGTTTCATACTATTTTAGACACTGCTAGGACCCGTGTTGAGCTTAACCGTTCTTGGGCAGAAATTGAAAGAGATATCAGTGTCCAAGAACAATTGGAAGTTAGACATATGCAGCCCATAAATCAGCAATAACCTTTCATTTCTTCGGTTTCAACCTTTGTTTCATGTTATTAGTCTCTCGTGTTTCTAGAAGAAGAAGAGGCTTGCCACCTGAAATCAATCCTATTGCTGAGATAGGAAGGAGGAACGTTGTGTTATCTGTCGAACAAAGTTCTCTAAGGAGGAATTTGTATGATTCATCCAACTCATCTTTCTTTCCCTCATCTACCATCCACAAAATGGCATCTAGTGGTGGCTCTGGTGGCACTAGAAGTTCTCCATCTTCCCAATCTTCATCGACGTCGGTGATTGGTAGTTTGTACAAGCACCATATCCCAGTCCAATATACTACGAACCCCACCAAAGTCATTAAGAAATATGGACTTTTTCAGTTCGAAGAAGATGCAACAACTACACCATGGCATGTGTCCTCTCCTCTTAACCTGGCTCCTGCTACTCGCCCGCTTCCAAAATTTAAAGAGCATTTGCCTAAGTTTTCAGGAAATAACACTGTCAGTACCAACGAACACCTAGTGGCATTCTCTAATGATTTTAATAAAATAGGGGCCAATGACAATGACAGTTGCATGCGCTTGTTCGTCAACTCCTTGGAAGGAAAGGCTGGGACCGAATTTTTTGACCTTCCTCCTAAGATCCTGTCTACTTGGGAGGAGTTAATTTATTTTTTCTGATCCACTTATGGGTAGACCAAAAGACCCACTGACAAGTTAAGGGAGTATAATAATGTTACTTATAAATATGGTGAGGCCATCAGGTCTTTCAACTTGCATTTCACCAAGTTGTATAATCAAATTCCCGAACTTATCCGCCCTTAGAACCAGGCCTTCTCCATGCATTATTACAATGAAATAACTTCTCCTTAACACCACTGGCTTGAAGAAAAGGCCATTGACAATCTCGATTCTTCTCTTCACACTTACTCAGAGTATGAGGAACAACTTGAACAAACTGGTTTACCCCAGGGTAAATTAGTTAGACAGACAGATATATCCTCCCTCTTACAACTGGTACAAGATATGAACAACCGTATGATATCTTTTGAGCGGAAGGGTACTGTCAACCCTCTCAACCCTGGAGCTTCATCCTCTTCCACCCCTCCTTTTAGAAGTTTGGTTGAAAATAATTTCCATCCGAAGGCTATCCTGTCTCGGAGTTGGTGTAACTTCTGCGAGGAACACCACGAAGAAACCACATGTGAGGTAAGGAAGAGTGCCAGAGACAAGATCTTTGGTAAATGACCAGAAGCCACCATCGCTGTCCTAGATTTTGTTGAGCTAGAAGATGTCATGGTCATCAACACTAGAAACAAATCCTATGCCCCAAAGGGAAAAATCGACCCTCCTCACAGTTCTTCTAGCCCGAGTTCATCCTCAATCGTTGCTGCACCCCAGGCTCCTAAAATTCATGAGAGTCAAAGAATCACTCCCCCTCCCCCCTCTTCCAAGTACAATATCCTGAATAAATTGGCCAACATTAAGGCAGATGAAACCCCCTTAGACATGGTTTCCATCCCTGAACAATAGATGCATCTGGAACAATTCATGGAAGGGAAATCTTCTGTTATAGCCAATATTTCTGAAGAGGTAGACGTAGAGGATTCTTCCGTAAATAAAGTAGGTGTACATAATTTTAGATACCCTGCAAAAAACCCTCCTTTCTTTATTTCTGTAAAAAACATGGATAAAATTTCCCATTGTTGCCTCATTGATGTCAGTTTGGGCCCAAGTGTGATGTCAAAGATTATTATGGAAGAACTAGGCTTGTCTTGTACAAATGAAAATGCCAAAAGCATGCTCTCCTATAATAGTCTACAAAAAACAACCATAGGCAAGATTAAGGATGTGACCTTGGTTTTATGCGCTCATCCTGAGATAAGGACAACACTTAGCATTCAGGTGATCGATATGCATGTAAGAAATTACTCAATTATCTTAGGGAGAGATTGGAAAGCCCTAACAGGTGGATACCTCTCACTCGATGAGACACATTTATCCGTCCCTCGAAACGGAACGAATATCATAGTCCTTAGAGAAGGACGAATCTCACCTTACATAGAGAACGTTCTGCAACCTAGTGTAAACTATATCGAAGAAGACCTAGGAGTGTATTCCATATTCGTCGAAGAGGATGATATTCCTCTGGAAAGAATTAATTTAGAGGACGAATTGTGGCATATGCATTTTGATGGTTCACATTCTAATAAGGGTAATGGGGCTGGTATTATCTTGGTCTCCCCTGTAGGAAAGATTCATAATCTATCATACATGTCGAAGTTTGCTTGCTCAAACAATGCCGCTAAATTCAAAGCTTTACTGTTAGGCATTGAGAAGGCCCTTAATCTCGGTTGTGGTCACCTTTCAGTTTTCGAAAATTATGAGCTTGTGGTGAACTTTATACGTAAGACATGCTCTCCTAGAAACAAACTGATGGAGCAATATTCCCAAGCTGTTTGGGCACTTGTCTCAAATCTCCTATCCTTTAACATCACTTAGGTTATGAAGGAGTGGAATTCTATAGCTGATCGATTAGTTGTCTTCGCCGCCTCTCCAACTCAGCAGCTCTTTCCTCACTGGCCTGATTGTGATTTTCAATATCTACATTGTTCATACATTTCAGAGAATGAAGAACCATGGAAGGCCATCCCTAACAATGAAAGCAGTTCTGCTGTCATTCAAAATAAACCTCTCAATCCAGAGGAGATTGCGTCTATAGAGAATAACAAGATTCTCGAAGGCTTGAATCCTCTCAAGAGTTCATTTTATTGAGTGTTGGAGTCAACAAATAAGAATAGGAATAAGGGAGGAGGTTTGATGTTCAAAAGGTTTTTTCTTGGTTTAATGTGGATCTTCGTGGTTTTGATCCAGGTTTTGTTCAACATACTATGAAAACAACTAGGAAAAAACATAAACTCATTAATGCTGCGCTAAAAACAACCTTTCGAAGGCAGCTGGTGGATTTCTTAAGTATCTAAATGTTTTTTTCAGCCCACCATGATGGATTTTCAAGGTGGGAGCCTGCTTCGAAGATCCCTGATAATTTTAGGATATGCACTAGTCTTCAAACTTTCAGGCAAGCAATTATAAGAAATCATTTCCCTCCTCTCAATATAGAAATGTTCCAGCAACATATCATAGAGTTATATTTGCGGCCCCTACTTGACAATTTCTTTGGTTAAAATAAAATCAAGGTGGAAGGGGAAAATTATAACAAAACCACTCTCACTACGAATCACGATACTATGTCTTACAATTGCCTACCTTCTGGCTTATTTGATACAAGTATCGCCTTGATAAGGCATATAAACATAACTTTCGATAAATCGGTCCGTCTCCAAGCTTATATTGATGATTTGATCGTATCCGTCAAAGGGCTCATAGTTACATCAGGTTTTCAAATGTTAGGCCATTTATGGATTAATTTTGTCTTAGATACTAACTCAGAAATTTTAAAGGGGTTACAGAGACAATGGTACTCCCATACCATTAGCAGTCCTCATTTGAAATATTGTGAGGGGCCATCATGAAAATATTTTGATAATGGTATTCTTCTGTATTCTATTAGTTTAGTTCTTCTTCCCAATTTTGTGCTCTCTCCTGCTTTACAACTTTTGATTTCTACTTCTGGACTGAATTTTATTTTCTGCTTTCTGAATGGTGCTAGCTCTACTGTTGTTGTTTTTGATTTCTGCATTATTAATTCTGTTGGATTTTGGTCTTTATCATCTTTTAGAGTGCTCGAATTAGGATGTTGGAACGTGTTTTCCACAGTAATGCTCCTGCAAGCATTGGTAGTCTATAACAATCAAGCTTATGCAACTGTTACGAGGTCATCTCTAAAGGACCCTTAGAAATTGTTGTTTCATTTTCCATTGTTGTCATATAAAGAGTTGGTTGTTTCCCTCTTCTTCTTGCCATTTCTTCATCCATCGAGATCTTAAGAGAAAATATCTAAGTCCCCCAATTTCAAGTTGAGAGCATATTACAGACAAATAATTATGCACACAACGGTAAAATCCCTCCTACCTAACATTTTTTAAGAGTCATTCCCATTCCCGATCATCTTTTATTAAATCCGCTCACTTCCCCCTATTGCATAATCATTCGAGTTACGTATTCTTGAGAGGACTATTCTTGGCCTGTGAAACCATGAGTTATGAGTTCTAATCTGCTGAAAGCAAAATTTCCCTGTGGAGTCACCAATTTGTTGATGATTTAAAACATCAATGTAGTTTCGCCCGCAAATTGTTACTAAAGCCATTATTATATAAGACTAAATAATGCTAGTAGGTGGGACCCCCCTTGTTTTGAAGATCAGATATGTTCATTTTATATAGTATGATGATGTGATACAAAGGTTTACATGGTTAACGAGAATATATTTCTTATTGATATGAGTAGATTTTTGGTGATGATATCCCTTCATGCGACTATAGCCTGCTACACATTAATGGTGACTATTCTACTGCACCTGCATAACAACATATTAGTAAAGTTACATTAATGACATTTTTAAAGAAGGCAAGGTATCAAAATGAGTACAAAGGAACCTAGTCCTGCAATACCACATGCATAAATATTTGTTATCTATTGTTATCTCTAGTTACAAGGAAAACACTCTGAAAGTGTTTAATTACATTTTTATATATGCATATGGTGAAAATTTTGGTGGCGCACTTTGGCAAGGTAACAATGCAATGGTTATGTATCGATTAATGGAATCGGTGGCTGACTTACATACATCATAACGTTGGTGGCACATGGAAAGATGGCTTGCGTTTTTATGGTATTTATGCTATGTTTTGGTTAAATGTTGATGATGCTATACATGATCGTTTAGATTGTGTAGTGGTTGAGCGATGTATTTGAGTTATATCGAGAATGTAAACAGGGGTGGCACATTTGGCAAAGTGAATGAAAATGGTTGAATTACTATGTGGATTTGGATTATGTTATGGTTTAAATGTATTGATACTATCGATGCCTCAATTGATTAATGGTGATTAATGGGAGGCTCGTTGGCATGTACTGTGGAGTAAATGAGAGATGGGTGGAGGCGACGTGCATTTACTACATGTCACCTTTACCCTTCCCGTTGGCCGCCACCCCAGTCAGACTGATGTTTGATCTTGCAGTTGTGTTCACGCTCTGGATTTCTAGCAGGGTGAAACCGCTCAACCACTTCTCATATTAAGGATTTCAATTAACATGCATGTCTCTTTTGGCCATTCTTGACGTCACTTTAGTTATGAAATGATTCTGGCTCAGTTGTGTGGGTTTGTGTTGTCCTGAGTGCTGCAACTGTGTGGAATTTTGGATTTGAATGAAAAATAGATGGTTCAGTTTAAGTTTGTTGGAATGTTAGTCTCCCTGGGAAATAGTTCTTTATTTCCACTTTGTGTTGGTCGATGGGTTTTGTTTAAAATCATGGCATGGTGAATGTCTTCGTGGTTATTGGGTTAAATTAACAACCTTGTTTTCTTATTTCGGCCTTGAAAAGGAATTGTATCCCATCCATAAGCACCACAACCCCTTGGGCGTATGCCTTCAGCCTCAAAGTCTCACTAAAATTAGCCTCGTTCCTTCTGTGAAAATCTACTCTGCCAACCCTTAACCCTCCAGGCTCCGGTTGCATAGGGAAACTTTCGTACATGTCAAGTGGTTTCCAATTATTTTGGTCTGTTACCTTGGGTACGGGCTCACCCATGAGTCGTATAGTCATCATGTTGTTATGGTTACCCATCACTGCCTCTCTAATATTAGCATAAACCTTACATTGCTACTTAAGGTCACATTCACCCGCCTTATGCTAAGTAATTCAACGTTTTTTAAATGGAAGGGCCTCTACCCTGTGTCGATTGGGTGCCTGGTTATGCATAAGCTACCATGGCTGTTTTAGTTGGTTGTTCCTATACCACAGTGGCATTTTTTAGTTGGTATACAATCAATAAGATTCAAACTTTTTATGTTTCGGTTGGTGGCTGGAATTGGTTACGATTTTGGGGATTTCTCGCTCCGGTCGTGTTCTGTATAGGGTTTTTGCAAATGAATTATTGGACTGAGTATATTGCATCTTCTGTTGTCGGTTGAGTGAGACCGAGTGTGTGCATATTGGTCGACCACGATTGGATAAATCAATGGATCGACACGGTCTATTGAGTTCTATTGTGGTTGATTGTTGCTGTGTGTTATGGAATAGTTGCATCATGAAGTTTCCTCAGTTACACACTGAGCGTTATTGATCACAAATTGACCATTGTTGATGACATGCGTGTTGATTATTCAGTTTGGGTTTTAAGTCACCTTGAGTTTTTTTCTTTACAGTGGCATGGTTACATCTCCCTTGAAGTTTTCTCAATAATGATTGTTTGGTTGTATGGTCAATTATCATTCCAGTCGTGGCATGTGAGGTTTTGGTATCTTGATTATTTTTTACATATACATGTGGGAACAAATATCGTTACAGACCTTTATCGGTTCTATTGCAGAAGTAGCAACTTCGTTATTATTTCAGAAATATGCCTTTTAAATACAGATTGGAAGTAGCAGTGGTGGATGTAAATGATTACAGATTGGGAATGAGAGCTATTTTTTACTGTTATAACATGTAGAATGTGTGAATAAAAGGAACATAACATATTACAAATTATGTGAAGTAATTCTATTTTGTAATGTTGTTGTGTTGGATATTAATGGTCGATGAAATTAAAACACTACACAGGAATTATTACTCAAGTCATCTAACCATTGGTTGATGCATATTTTCTTACTGCAATATATGNTCCCCTTCATTATCTCATTTTTCGCTAATTAAAACCCCCCCACATATCTCATATTCATTTTGTTCACCCCCTGTTTTGATATCGATCAAAACTAAGGAAACTTCTGTGTTAAATTGGGTAAAAGTGGCAAAGTCCTGTGTGGATTGCAGTGAGTTTTATTGGTTCCTACAATTGATTGTTGTTATCATTGAGCAATGACCATGTTTCTTCCCTTCCATTATATCATATTTTCACTAATTACAACCCATCATGTATCCATGAGCATTTTTTCACCCCCCCTGCTCAATGATTGACATTAGAACAATTTATATGGATTGGATTGCATGAGCCTGATACATTCTGAGCCAAATCTATTTCATATTTTTAAGGAGTTGTCATGCATGGTTATTTAAAAGACTATTTGCTAATTGTTAACATATGCAGGATGAGTTTTTTCAGTCGGGGAAGCCATGGCCGAGGAAATAGGGGTAGAGGTAACTAGAACCGAGACCCAATGAGGCCTAGGTTCTCAATTCATTTTGATGTTGATTATGAAGAGTTGGGCCAATTGTTCCACGCTGGATTCTTTAATTGGATTGGATAGGGGATAGTACAGTCGAGGCCCTAAAGGCCTCCCTTGCAAGCCCCTCAAGGCCCCGGTATACTTGTGCCTCCTCATGTCTCTTTACAACCTAAAGCCCTGGAAAATGATGTGTGGCAGGAGATTGTCCACCCAACAGTCTCCCAACACCATGGCTGGCAAAAATTAACTTTGCCTGTTCCCCCACCTTTGAACCCCATTTCCCAAGCTGCCCCTAACCACTCGCCAGTGCAATCCTCCCATTCCAAGAAGAGATTGAATACTGAAGCACACCATGCATCTGGTAAAGGAAAATATGCTGCTGCCCCTTCCTCACCTTCCAATGACTCTAGAAAATCCATGTCTTCACGGATGCATCCGAGGGACGATTGTTCCCATGTGATTAGTGAGACAAATCCTAAAGGATCTTCCCAACTCAAGGCATTTTCAAGGAAGTCAGGAGGTGACAACAACAACCAAGGGAAGGTTGCTTCATAGACTGGAAAATATGGATTTTAGTTCTTATGTTATTTATTGTTTATGACAGTGGACTACATGGATTTTGGACAACATGTTTTATTTTGGATAGCAGGTCTTTTTTTGGATATATGAGTGTCAATCTGGATTATTTTTAAGTTTTATGAGCTAAAATTACCAAAGAAAAATATGTTTGAAGGGAGGCACAAGGGGTGTGTTTGCTTAACAAATGGATTATGTTATGATGTGATGATTGTTATCATTAGGGGAGTCACAAGGGGGTCCCACCTATTAGTTATTATTTAATTATGACCATATTATGATTATTACTTTTTACCCCCTTCCTTAACTAAAGTTAGTTAAGGTCTTATGTTAGCGTAACTAATAAGTTAGTTCAACTACTCTAACCAATTCAAAATTGTTAAAAGCTGAACTAAGGGGAGGAACAAAGGAGGATAGAAGCACAAATCATGCTAAGGTTTGCTCTTTTAATTCATGTTGAGAGAGTTCAACTTTCATTCATTCATATCTTCATCATAGCCTAATTCTCTTTTGTGATAGTAGGGTCTTATTGTAGACAACAATATTCAGGGTTGAATCAAATCATTCAGACACTTGTTCTTCAGAGGTGTTGATATATATTTGATAGTCTGTGTAGGCTTGTCTGTTTGTGAATTAGTTTTCATGACTGATAAAGAATATTGTGCAGAGTCGAGTGGGCAACGATCTGTGGCAATATGATCTAGCTTTTAGAGTTTTGTTTTGGTTTTCTGTCAGAGATCCTTTTGTATGCTCCATCGGGGATTTCTAAGTTTGACTTTGGTCCAATATTTATTATGGAGTTTTGTAAAGACAATGACTCTTTGATGAATTTGAATGAAATAAAGGATTTCTTTATGTCTCACCTATCTTGATTACGATTTTGGTGTCTTTTACTTCTGTTATTATATTTATTTTCAGCAAGTGATATTTTCAGAAAACACATAAAAAGTAATTTTCCAGCAAGCTTTTTGTTGATAAAAAAACAATCGAAGCACTTGTAATTAATACTAGTGAGTTAAGATACATATTTTTGTTGGCTATAAATGTAGGGTGATATTCCCGTTTACTTAAAGTATGAAAATGCTTGAGTAAGATTAATCCATATCTTTTCCTCAACCGAAAGCAAGCCCATAAGAAATCCATGGATATCTAGAAAATAGAATGGGATACAAGACAACAGAAAAGAGAAGAAATTTGTAACCAGTGGAACAAAAAAAAATTGAACAGAAAGATTTCCGGGGAGGGTCAGCCTAACAGAGCGCATGAGCAGTTTGATTTAGACAGATATCGACCAGAGTTGGCAACAAAAAAAACCACGGTGACACCCTACAAAAGTAGCAACACACAACTAAACATCCATCAACCAATCAACGAACCAAAAAGTATGGATTAGGAAGAATCTAGACCATATTTACATAATTCTCCCACACTGGAAACCAATCCATCGATAATATAATTTCTCCAACAATGGTTGCAGATCGACGACCAATCTACAAGATTATGGTATATAACGGATGACCAGGGAAACCTATGGGATGCATTGATTGTCGATCCAGAGTGAAATGAAGTCGACAATATGATTATCCAAATTAAGGATCTCACCGACTCGACCCCCCTGCCACATATAATCTAGAGAGAAGAAATTAACTATAGTATGGAAGCAACACAACCATTGGAACGACTGTTAGTCGAATGTAAAGATCAAAGTTCTCAAATTGAGGACGTGGTTTCTATACTCAAGAAGAAACAACTATTCCTTGAGTACCATCCCTTGTTGGACGTAGCCAAAAACTAATTAGAAGATTCGAGAGCTCATTCGAAAGCAGTAGTAGCTCAAATACCAAGAAAATCGAGCATTCCTACCAAGAAAATCATAATGGGATTCAACCACATCCCTATTTACAAAGGATAGGAGGACCCAAAATGTCATTAGTTCATATGTGAAAAGTTTTGGGATGTAGATGATATTACAGACGAAGATAAGAAAATGGCTCAATTTGGACCCGCGTTGCGCCATCACGCCTTAACATGGTTCATGAACTACACGGAAAATCAAACTCATTCAAAAACATAAATAAATAATAGATTTTTAACATTGTTTAAAATTCAGTACATCACACATCTGGAAGCCCAAAAGTTGAAATAAATCAAACAATGACCAAGCGAGCTAGTAAGAGAATATGATAAGAGATTCAAATATCTCCTAAGTCAAATCCTGACGATGATCGATCATAACTTGTTGGTCCAGTGGTATGTAGTTGGGATACTACCAAGAATTTGTTCTCCACTACGCTTATATGAGATAACCAATTGTGAAGATGCGCTACAGAAGGAACATTGAGTCGATTTGGGTGATGATATCCCATCAACTTATCGAGACTTGAGGAAAAAATAGAAAATTTTCAAGAAACAATAAAAAATATATCTATATGAAACAATGAAGTATGGTACACCACATGCACTGGGAAAGGACATACAAAGGATAATTTCCCCCTAATTGAGAGGACACAAATAACAGATGACCACCGAATACAAGGTCAAAAATACTGTAATATATGTGAATTCCTAACTGATCATAGTATACAAGATTGTCCACATAATCTAAAAAACACGAAGTGGTGCCACATATGTGAAGCTTCAGACCAACGAACATCCGAATGCCATCTAAACACTTGAAATAAAAATAATATACGAACAATATACCACACAAAACCCACCGATCAAACAAGCAACTATGGTCGAGTTCAAGGAGGTTGACATGGATTCGGTGGTCGAGGTCAAGGTCGCAGACGACCATGTTGTTTTAATTGCTGGAAAAATGATCACGACAACGTATATTTCCCTATAAAAGACATAATTGATCTGGAATTTTTCAATATATGTGACATGAGATATCACTCTTTAGAAGACTATCTGATAGTACTCGACAAAATCATACCAAGAAAAAATGTGAATCTACTACATGCAGTATCCAAGGAAGAGGCGAGGAACTCCAAAAACTTACATATTGTTACAAGGTCGGGCTTAGGATGATATATTCACACTCTAGTGCAAAATTACCAGAGAAAGAAGGCCACCAACTTCCCAAACCCATATAAAGAAGAGAAAATCATGAAATAAGCCCTTAAATTATTCAAGAATTCCATAGAAGATCAACAAAACCCAAGAAGTCGAAATGAAGACACCATCCATGAATTTTTGCAACTCCTCAAAGAGAAACATTCGATAGGTAGGATGTTGGATCTATCAACATATTGGGAGAATACAAAGATGGTCAGAAATCGACCAAGGATGTAAACCACCTCTAGTATAAAAACAAAGATTACGATCCACGAGTCGACTTGGAGATTGAGGGAATTATGGTCAATTAGGTGGTCATTGATTTTGGTTCGCAAGTCAATATTCTACCACAATAAACATGGGTATGAATGGCCCGACCAACCTAGAACCCATGTTGAATTATCTTAAGTTAGCCAATTAAAGATTAATAGAACCAATTAGAATATTGAGAAATGTCAACACTCAAATTATGGGAATACCGACTTTGGTTGACTTTGAAGTGATAGACCTTGTCGAGGAATGATAACATATGTAACTTTTATCGATTGGTCATGGGGTCAACTAATGAAAGAAACTATCTCCCTAGAAAGAGATATAATTAAATTGAAATGAAGTGGAGAAAAATAATTCTTCCTCTTGATCCAAAGGAAGGAAAACCATGGATGCAGTCATGGGATGAAGATCAAGAAGCCAAATGCCTATATCAGATAAAAAACAAACAAAAATATTATATTGAACTAACTGCAGAAGGAGAAATTTTGAGAGAATCTCCCATGTAGGTCAGGCATAATTCCGACTCTGCCTTGTACAACTGGAAAATATAAAATTACGAAACACATGTGAAATATCGTTGGTCTATTGAAATTACTCCAAAGAAACATCTCAAGACATGTTACTCAATCCAGGATGCACCAAAATTATACAAAAATTTAACTCGACAAACTCCCACTCTTATATCGACCGACAATCAAACAAGCAAACCCTTACGCTACAGTGAGCGATATGCCCCTTCAACCCATGTCAAGGAAGTGGAAAAAGTCCATAGGATAGAAAGGGAGGACACAAAGCCTTGTGGAAACATTCACAGGCCACGTTGCAATATGGTGGGAAACACATTCCCCCTGATTACAAACATGGACGACTGTGTCGACATACTTTGTTGAAAGATTCAAAGACAAGAAATTATCTAAAGGTGCAGATAGTCCCAAATTCAAACTCGGCTACAACCCAGTAGAACACATTGAACGTTGCGAAAGCAAGTGGTGAAAAATAGGATGAAAGGGTATGGCCCCATATGTTTCCAGGTACATTAGACGACATACCAAACAAATGGTATAAGATTGAAGAATTCTGCAGCCATACATCAAGTTGGGTTGAAATCAAAGAAAATTTTATACAAGACTTCTAATTCAATTTAGAAGAAGAGAACTTGAAATATGCAACACAAAAGATAAAAATATTTCTAGAAAATCCTTCACCATTTGTACATAAAGAAAAAGAAAATTTGTCGATCGACGGAGGATCGACATCGACTTGCAATTTTGTGTTGGTAGAAAATAAAGAAATCTCGACTGCAGGGAGGATCAACATGGAGAATATAAAATGGTAAGGACAAAGATTCCAGTGGAAGAAAGAGCACCTAGCACTACATAATCATGTGAATTCAGTATTAAGTATAGTCACAAAACACAAAGAAGACCAAGAACAACCCAAATTCCCAAAATGTTTTACAAAAATTGAAGAAGGATAATGCCATCTCGACGAAGCTATGCCACCAGAATGGATGGATGTGGAAATTAAAAAAAAGGAATTCGACATATCAAATGACGATAGACCAAAAATGGTAAGAATAGGGGATTATTGGTCTGACAAGAAAAAAACCGACATAGTCAATATACTAAAATAATATCAAGATGTTTTTTCACGCGACAAAGGATTTGAAAGGACTTGTAGAGGAAATGGGTGAAATGAAGATTGAACTTATTCTAGGATAAAATACAATAAAAAAAGACCATACAAGTTAGCACATAAATACAAACTGATCGTTCAAAAAGAGATTGAAGGAATGCTACAAGCATGAATTATTTATCCTATCGACAAGGAAGAATAGGCAAGTCCCATGATGGTGCAACCAAAGAAACATGATCCTAAAACAATAATAATTCATGTCGATTTATGGGGACTCAACAAACAGATTGTGACAAATCCATTCCCTACCCCCTTTGCAGATGAAATCATCAATGAAGTCGTTGGTCACAAATGTTATTCATTCACTGATGGGTTCTCAAGATATAACCAGGTGCCAATAACACCAAAAAATCAGGAAAAAACATCATTCATGTAAGAATTTGGATCTTTCTCTTACAAAGTAATGCCTTTCAAACTAAAGAACATGCCAACAACATTTCTGAGAATAGTGGTTAAATCATTTCAAGAGTATATCTACAAAACCATGGCTGTATACTTCGATGACTGGACGATATATAGTCTATTAAAAAATCACATACAATGGATTCAACTTATGCTAGAACGCTGCAGATAGATTCAAATATCATTAAACATCAGGAAATTCATATTTTCCACATCCATTGGAATCCTACTAGGACATGTGGTATGTAAAGATGGGGTAAAGTTCGACATGGCTAAGATTAAGATTATCCTTGATCTAAAACCACCCGTGAATCAAATACATATCAAAATTCTACTGGGTTATATTGGTTACTATAGGAAGTTTATATGCCACTACTCAGACATCACCTTCCTAATGGATGAGATTTTACAAAAAGATGTTGAATTCAAATGGAGCCAAAACTGCTAAAAATCCTTCGAATTTTTAAAGAAGAAGTTGGTTGAAGCACCCATTCTCAAATTTCTAGATTAGTCGAGAAAATTGCATGTCCATGTTGATGCATCCAATGTAGCTATCGGGTCAACTTTAGCTTAGCCATACGATGACACAATGGATCATCCAAATGCGTATGCAAGTCAAAAACTGAATAAATCAGAAATAAAATATTCAACTATGGAAAGGGAAGCCTTGCTAATTATTTTTTCTCTACAAAAGTTCCATCAATATTTACTTGCGAATCCATTTACATTTTTTACATACCATCAAGCATTGAAATACTTGGTCAATAAACATGTTCACCAAGGCAATATTTTTCGTTGGTTACTATTATTTCAGGAATTTGAGTTCGATGTAATCATATGACCATGGAAAAAGAATGTCCGACTTGATCACCTTTCACAACTAGAAACATGAGAAGATCCGACAGGCGTTGACGATGAACTTCCATATGCACACTTATTCAGAGTTGAAGCTGCCCCTAAATATTTAGAAGATATTGCCAATTTATTAGAAGAAGGAAATACCTCAAAGGACCTCCCAACAAACAAAAAGAAATTTCTAGCTATGAAAGTTGCACCGTTCACAATCATTAACGAATACCTATACAAAATGGGAATGGATCATGTTTTAAGAAGATGCATGCCATAACATGAATGAGGGGATATCATAAATGAAGCACGTGCAGGAGCAACTGGAGGACATTTTCAGGCCGATACAATAGCTAGAAAGATACTTCAAGCAGGTCTGTGGTGGCTGGCTTTGCATAAAGACTATCAGGATCAAGTAAAAAATGTGATAGTTGTCTGAGTATTGGATGACCTTTGTGGAAAAATGAAATGCCACTAAGTTCAATAAACTCTAATTGAGCTTTCGAAATTTGGGTGATTGACTTTGTCGGGCCATTTCCATAGAGAGAAAGAAGTATCGGTGCCAAGTACATCATTAATGCGGTTGAGTATGTGATCAAATAGGCATAATCCGAGCCATTCGAATCTAGTACCAAATAGGTAGCAACTAAATTCATCTACGAGAACATAATTACAAAGTTTGGTTGTCCTATGACATTAATCAACGACTAGATAACTCACTTTGTGAATAAACAGTTAAAGTTCTACTGGAAAAATTCTTAATTGACCATAGAAAAATGACATCTTATCACCCACAAGCAAATGGGGCAGGAGAATACTTTAATAAAACATTACCCAAAGGACTTACAAATATTTGCATCATAAACAAAGATGATTGAGACGATAATATTCCTGCAATCCTCTGGGAATATAGATCATCATTCAAAAGATCAATTGAGCAAGCTCTGTTCAAGCTAGTCTACATCTAGGAAGTTGTTATCCCCTTACAATTTTGGACCAATTTCGACAGGGTGGCAGCTTTAGAAAAATTTGATGAAAGCAACAATATGTACGACTGCCTATACCAGTTAAACAAGCTGGAAGAAGAAATGTTAATAATAATCCATCACTAATAGGTTTAGAAGCAACAACAAAAATCATGGCACAATCATCACATAAAGAAAAAGTATATAAAAGAGGGAGACTTGGTCTTACTGTATGACATTCGCATAAAAGGAAAACCCAGAAAATTGGAAACAACATGGCTAGGGCCTTATGTCGTGGAAGATATTCGACCGAATAGAGCGGTCCAACTTAGAACATTATTAGGGAAACCATTTAAGAAAGTAATTAATGGTTCCCGTTTAAAAAATTATCAGGTATAAAAGAAAATAACCCCATTGTCAAATTATAGCAGAGAGTTGCCAACAGGAACCGACTAAATCAAGTAATCATACTTATGAGAAATAAACCCTGCTTAAAATTAATAAAAAAAATAGTTAGAGAAATTCAGGTATAGAAAACTGAAAACATAAAGTATTTAAAGAACAACCATAACACTAAAGGAAAGTAGAAATAAAGTAAAATGGAGAGAGAAAGAATCCCTTGGTCGAGCCCGAGACAAAGTAGCAGAAGATATTCTCGACATTCCACACTGTAGACTGACTTAAGAGAAATACTCATAAGAAGAGAATCAAGCAAAAGGATTATTCTGAGAACAAGCGAGTGTAGTTCAAATGAGCATAGATCAGGCGAGCGTAGATCATATGAGCACAGACCAAAAGAACACAAATCAAATTGGCATGACAAAAGATGACATCATTCAGACTCAACCAAATTTATCAAAAGGAATGAGCAAACAAGCCATCACCGACATCGACTAAGTCAGTCTAGTAATAAATATGGCTAAAAAATAACCATGGTTGGCCCACGTATCGACCATGTATCAAAAGAGGAAACCTCATTGGTTGGGTCAAAGAAAACAAAAATGAATGGATGCAGTTTTTGACGAGGTCGGTGATCCAAAAAGGATCCAGAGAAGACTATGGATAACTCAGAATTCACAGAAGCAACTCAGGAAGCTCAGAATGGCCTCAACAGATAGAGAAAGGACAAAAATTCAAATTATTCAAAGCTTAGTGAAATTGGCATCATCGCGAAGAGCACGTCGCAATATTTCTAATGGAATAAACAACTCGTCAAACAGAGTTACAAATCAAAATATATTCATGGTCAAAATTTTGGTCAAACTAGTCGAGTGAGCAGGGATGAGTCAACATCTATACTGCTGACGTCAGCACCAGTATGAATGATGTCATCATTCGTACAGTGTACATGACACATGTAGAGGACAAGATGTTTCATGATGACATCAACATGGTGATGTGGAAACACCAGAGGCTGCCGCATGTCACTCATTTTTCAACTTTTCCGGTGAAATCCATGGACCAATGGGAATAAGCCATGTGGCAGTCTGTACATCCATGTGGCAGAACGTACAACCACTTGGAAGGATGATGTGGAAGACTGATATGACAGAGGTGATGTGGTTTTCCATGCAATGTGGTGATGTGGGCCAATGAAAGGCCGCCACGTGGTTACGGGAAAATGCCTAAGGACGCCCAACAACCAAAATTTAAAAGGGGTAAAGGGTTTGGCTGGTGCCAACCACCAGTCTGCTAAATTCATAATAAAATCGACCACTAGATCTCCCGGGATCCACCAAAGCCAAACCATACTCCAAAGTTAGCAACAATCTCGACAAACGACATATATACATTCCTTGTATTAAAATGGAGGTCTGTGGGCTTCACCTCGGAACCTCCTCTAACCAAAGGGCTTTAAATATATCCGCCAACCAACAAGAAAAACGACTTTGTTGGTATATACGCCCACCGAAATTACTTAAGAGATGATTTTTGTAGATTTCAAGGGTCATACTAGGGGGCGCACGACCTATGGACGGGCACAAAAAATGAGAAATTCCCCATGAATTTAATTGCAGGTGCAAGAACAAAAAACGAGACAAATTTTCTCAATGGGATGAAAGTGTCAGACTGATATCGAGGCATGGAGACATTCATTTTTGGGTAATTCGATGCCACAAATTCAGTGGTGTGTTTGTTTTCTGATCTGAGCAAAGCTTCTACAACTTAACTCTAGAATGAGGTATACTTATGTATTTTTCCAAATTCTTTTGCTGAGTTAATAAACAGGCCTACCTATTTGAGAGCAGGACGCGAAGACATAGTCCACTAGGGACAAACTCCGTTATCAAGTTTTTATGTTCAAATCTAATGCAAATGTCTCTTCATTATTGAGTTATTCCTTCTTTATGGTGCACTTCAATTTATGCTCATTGAATACAATTCTTTAATAAGTCACATCGATGAAAATATCCTGGATCATGTTGGTATCAGAGCATTCATATTTGATTTGAATTGTTGAGTGTGAATGCTTACTAGGGTCAAACATAAGCAAGGTGAAGGAACTCTTAAGATTTTCAATCCCAAAGTTGGTCGTGCATCCTGAAGGAAGAAAATGGATGAAGAGGACAAGCGTGATGAACAAGAGAAAAAATTCCATATGGTCTTTTATCGCATGTTAGAAATGGTTGAGCGAATGTATGGAGACTACGAGAAGAGGATGAATAAGAAAGGGAAGAAAAAGGAAGCACAAGCATATGATAACGATTTAGTGAATCAAGGGGCTGGAGGAGACCCTCCTGAGCCTCCATCTTCACCATCAAGTACTATCTCTTCTTCCTCTGAGTATTCTCAACATTCTCATCATTCTATCCAGAAAGCTTCGTATAAGAAACCATTGTTAAAGCTTGATGTAAAATTTTCTTACCTATGTTTAATGGAGATGCTAATCCTGAAAAGTTAGATAATTGGATCCGACAGGTTGAAATATATTGTCGTGTTCAACATATTGATGAAGAGGAAGTTAAAGTGAAATGGGACTCTCTTCGGTTGGAAGGCACCACTCTCGTATGGTGGGAGAGAAAACTTCAGGACACAAGTAAGTGTGGTAATGTTCTTTCCTCATGGTCAGAATTTAAATCAATGATAAGGAAGAAATTTTATCCATTGGGTTATTTACATAAAGCAATGATGGAATGACAAACTTTAAGAAAAAGTAAAGGTCAAACTGTACAAAGTTTCACGGAAGAATTTAGGAAGAAACCTCTTTCATTAAACATTCCTTTGGATTCTTATGAAACTTTAATGAAGTATATTGGCACACTTCACAGTTATATTCATCATACTTTACTATTATTTAACCCCACCGGTCTTGACGAAGTTTGTGTGAAAGAACAGGGGAAAGCATGTTCAAGAAGATCCCACAAAGGAACCTTCCAATCTCCCACATAAACAATTTAAGAAGTTTAAAAGGAAGGACAAAAAAACCGCCACTGTAAAGAGGGAAGAAGGAAAACCATCTTGCATGCATTGCAAGAAGAATGGTCACGCTGATGAACAATGTTGGAAACTACATTTAGAGAAGATACCAAAAAAGTTTGGTGGAAAGGGGAAGACAAAGACCGTTGCTACAGTAAAACAAAATCTTGGTTCTGATTCAGGAGACAAAGGAAAGATCACAACGGTTTGAGTACAAAATAAATATTCCCTTCATGCTAGTTCAAATTCCAATAATGAATCTCATGATGATGAAAGAAAGAGGAATGAATTATTTAATATAAGAGTTGTATCTAAGCACACTAATATAGATACATTATTTGATCTGGGTTCCCAAGTAAATTTTATGTTTGAAGCACCTGTCAAAAAGATGGGTATTGAAACTAAACCACATCCAAATCCTTATCCTCTTGGTTGGGTATGTGATAAAGAAAAAATTAATGTCACCAAGAAATGTAGGGTCATATTTGTTATTTCTTCAAATTTGATTGATCAAGTGGATTTGGATGTTTTATCACTTGATATATGTGGAATAGTGATAGGGAGTCCTTATCTTTACGATATAAAAGCAATATTCTTTCGTCATTAGAACAAATATCACCTTACTAAAGGGGGAGTGGAATATATTGTTAGATCCCACAACATGAGGGTAAACACCACACTTGTTAGTGCAGAACAAATGAACAGACTCATAAACACTAATAAGAGATATGTACTCATGGTCGTAAGGGAAAAGGATGTCAGAACATCTGACGCCTTCCAAGGATGTGATCCTTCTCACAATAAATAATTAATTGACATTGTTTCTAAGTATGATGATATTTTCCGGGAACTAGATGGATTACCTCCTAAGAGAGAAATCCAACATGAAATACATATTCAACAGGATTCTTCTCTTCCTAATGTGGGAATGTACATGATGTCAGTTGTAGAGATGACACAGATCAAAAATCAGGTACAAGGCTTATTGGATCAAGGGGTCATTAGGCCCAACTCATCTCCTTGTGGTTCTCTGATCGAGATGGTGCCAAAGAAGGATGGCACATGGCGAATGTGTGTCGATTACCGATCTTTAAATAAAATCACGATGAAAAATCAATACCCTCTTCCTCGTATAGATGATTTACTTGATCAGTTAAAGAACATTGTTTATTTCACTAAGTTGGATTTGCGTAGTGGATACCATTAGATCAGGGTTGCAGAACAAGAACAAGGATTGTTTGAGTGGTTAGTTATGTTGTTTTGTCTTTGTAATGCTTCGACAACCTTCATGAGTGTGATGAATGATGTATTTAGACCATTCCTAGATGGTTTTTTGATTTTATATTTAGACAAAATTCTTATATTTAGTGGGAATTGGGATGAACATGTAAGGTATGTAAAGAAAGTATTGGATACTTTGCAAAGGGAAAATTTGTATGTAAAACTGTCCAAATGTGAATTTGGTAAGACTGCACTTGTGTAATTAGGTCATATTGTAGGAGGAGGATAATTGAGAATTGATCCTTCCAAGATTGATGTAATTGTAAATTGGCCTAAGCCTAAAAGTGTAACCGAAGTACAAAGATTCTTAGGTGCAGTTCAGTACTGGAGGAGATTCATTTCAAACTTCTCTTTTATTTTAGCTCCTTTGCATGCCTTAACCAGAGTGAAGAACACTTTTTAGTGGGGAGGAAAGAAATAAATATATTTCGATAATTTGAAGGAAAAGATCAATGCCGCACCAATATTAGCACTGCCGAATCTTCAACATCCTTTTGATATTGAGACAGATGCCAGCAGATATGTCATGGGTGCAGTATTGATGAAATATCGTAAGCCTATTTGTTACCACTATGAAACTTTTAACTAAGATGTTGTTAACTATCCTACATATGATAAAGAGTTGTATGCATTAGTTCAAAGTGTAAATAAATGGAAGCACTACTTGTTAGGGAAGGAAACAATAATACACACAAATAATAAACCCTTACAGTATCTCTAAGCACAAACCAAGATGCAACGATCTTGACATTATAGGTGGATGGGTTTTCTTCAACAATTTCATTTGGTAATCAAATACAAAAAGAGCACGAGTAACAAGGTACCTGATATGCTTTCTAGACTTTCTATTGTTGCTTCTATTATTTTGAAGATTGCTTCTTTATCTCATGATATCTATGTGGAACAATATGCCGTTGATGAAGATTTTAAAGAAGTATTTGAGAAGCTAACCCATGGTGCACAAGTAGAGAACTATTGTTTGCAGGGAAAACTACTCTACCATCTTGGAAAATTATGTATTCCTACAAGTGAACCAGTCCACGTAATACGAGAAGCTCACACTTCTCTTGTGTCTGGGAATTTTGGGGTAGGAAAAACTATGGCTCATCTGCAGAGATTTTGTTACTGGCCTCAAATGAAAGAAATTGTAACTAAATATGTAAAGGGGTGTGTGATGTGTTCTACTTGTAATCCCACTAATAGAAAATTGGGGCTATACTCACCACTTATTGTTCCATCCCATCCATTGAAAAGTATATCCATGGATTTTGTAGGGGTTTTACCGATGTCGAAAAGGGGTCATGACTATTTGTATGTTGTAGTGGATAGATTCAACAATATGTGTATCTTGACGCCATGTAAAAAGAATATCACTGCTGAGCAGACGACTAATCTCTTATTTCATCATGTTTGGGTTCACTTTGGGTTACCCACATCCATTATTTCAGATCTTCTTTCAATATGTTTGGTTTCACTTTCGGTTACCCACATCCATTATCTCAGATCGAGATACTCGATTCCTTGGGGATTTTTCGACAAGCTTGTGGAGAATGATGGACACCAAGTTTAAGAGGAGCACTGCTTTCCATCCACAGACCGACAGATAGACAAAGGTTGTTAACCAAACAATGGTACTTTTTCTTCGAGGCTACTGCAACAAGAATCCCAAGTTATGGGATGAACATATACCCTATGTACAAAATGGTTAAAATCGAGCCTTACATTCCCCCACTCAGTGTTCGCCTTTCGAGACATGTTTTGGGTATTTTCCTAAGGTCCCTTTGGACTTGATGTATGGAATATATTCCTATTCAAATGAATAAAGAAATTAATATGGGGCCCGTAAGTTCATTCAGAGGATCCAATAGGTACACCAAGCAGTCAAGGAATAGTTGGAGAAAATTAAGGAACAATATAAAGCTCAACATGAAAAGAATAGGGTTGATCATCAATTCCAGGTTGGAGACCATGTATGGCTTCACATCAGCAAGTAGATATTGAAGGGTGAACGCAAGAAACTCAAGCCCATCTGATATGGACCCTTCACTATTTTGGAGAAAAGCGATACCAATGCTTTTCGTCTAGATCTTCCACCTTATATGAAGATTTACTTAGTTGTAAATGTAGAAAACTTGAAACCTTTTTAGCCTCCCATGATGATGGATCAGGGTGAGGAAGTTTCAATACCTTTATTTGATGAGTTTTATCTTGAGCACTTGGACGAGTTGAAGGAAGATATCATCTTGGATAGAAGGACGAGGACTTCATGCAGAGGTGATATTGATTATCTTCGAGTGGGCTTAAATGGCGCACATCCAAGCAAGGCAAAGTGGATTGAGAAGGACAAGGTGAGGGAAATATTCCCTCACTTATCTGTTTATTGATGAAATGTTTTGGTGGTCCAAAAAAATCTCAGTGGGAAGACGTGGTCCAAAAAGGATCCATAGAAGGCTAAGGATAACTTAGAATTCGCATAAGAAACTTAGGAAGCTCAGAATGGCCTCAACAAACAGAGAAAGGGAAAAAATTCAAAGTCTTCAAAGCTCAATGAAATTGGAATCATTACGAAGAGCGTGTCACAATATTTCCAACGACGTAAACGACTCGTCAAATGGAGTTACAGATCAAAATATATTTGCGGTCAAAGTTTTGGCCAAACTAGCCCAGTCAGTAGGGATGAGTCAACATCTATATTACTGACATCAGCATCAGTATGAATGATGCCATCATCCATACAGTGTACGGGGAACACCAAGAAGGTGACACTTGTCATGGTGATGTCATCGTGATGTCATCACGATGACGTGGCAGCACTAGAGGCTGCCACATGTCACTCATTTTTGGAATTTTTCAGTAAAATCCATTGACCAATGGGAAGGTGCCATGTGGAAGTCCGCACAACCACGTGGAAGACTGTATATTCACCTGACAGGTGATGTGGTAGGTTGACGTGGAAGACTGACACGACAGAGGTGACTTGGTTGTCTGTGAAATGTGGTGACGTGGGCCAATGAAAGGCAGCCACATGGCCCACTCATGGGATGCCATGTGGCAGCGGGAAAATGCCCAAGGATGCCCAAAAACCAAAATTTAAAATGCGTAAAGGGGTTGGTTGGTGCCAACCCCCAGTCCACTAAATTCATAATACAATCCATCGCCAGATCTCATGGTATCCACCAAATCCAAGCCATACTCCAAAGTTAGCAACAATCCCAAAAAACAACACATATATATACATGACTTATATTAAAATGGAGGTCTGCGGGCTTGACCCCAGAACCTCCTCTAACCAAAGCGCTTTAAATGAATCCTCCAACCAACAAGACAAACAACTTTGTTGGTATATCCACCCACAAAAATTACTTAAGAGTTGATTTTTCCAGAGTTTGGGGGTCAGAACAGGGGGTGCGTGACTGTACGGACGAGCACAAAAAATGATAAATTCCCCATGAATTTAATTGTAGGTGCAGGCATGAAAACTGAGATGAATTTTCTCAATGGGTTGAAAGTGCTAGACTCAGATCGATGCGTGGATACGGTCATTTTTGGGTAATTCAATGCCACAAATTTAGTTGTGCCGTTTGTTTTCTGATATGATCAAAGCTTCTGTAACTTAACTCTAGAATGAGGTATACTTATGTATTTTTCCAAATTCTTTTGTTGAGTTAGTAAAAAGGCCTACCCATTTGAGAGTAGGACCCGAAGACGTAGTCCACCAGGGATGAACTCTATTATCAAGTTTTTATGTTCAGATATGATGCATATGTCTCTTGATTATTGAGTTATTCCTTATTTATGGTGCACTTCAATTTATTCTCATTTAATACAATTCTTTAATAAGTCACATCAATGAAAAGATCCTGGATCAGTCGGTGACAGCCAAAACCTTTAAGGGGTTGTTGATCAACAAAATCACCGACCCAAGAGACTGCTGAACTACCATCATAATTTCTTTGTGCTTCACACCAGTAGGTCAGGCACCCGACGTAAATATGAAAATGGTCAAGGCTTCATTCGAACCGACCACTATTTCCGACAAACACTTGTTTGACTTACATAAATCTATTTCAAAAGAATCAGCAAGGAGATGGAAGAAGATGATGAAAGAAGGAAATCAGGTCGAAATACTAAAACAAGAGAAAAATATTATCTTGGAGGAATGAAAAAAATAAATCAGGCCTAATGAGGGGATAGAACAGATATCAGAAGCATAGAACCCCATAGAAAGATTTAAATAACTAAGAAAAAACATGATCAAAACCAACACAAACTACGGAAAACAATTAGAGGCTCTAAAGAACAAAAAATAAGAAGTAGAACATCAACGTGGGTTAGTCATCAAATAAATCCAAACATCTCAGGAGAAAATGGATGCAACATTAGAAGCAGAACATAATAATATGAAGGGCTCAAGAAGAACATACATAAATTAACCAGAGAAGCTATCACACTAAAATATGTGGTAAGTGAATGGCCGTCTCATTTTGCAGACGCATTCAATTAATGTCGAATACAAAAGGATGCAGTCGACAGAATATAAAGAACAATAAACTTGGCTACGAATAAAAAAAAAAAGAATCCCTCACCACACAACTAGAAAAATAAATAGCAATAGAGAAACAACTATCACAATAGGAGTAGGAATGGTAGAAGGAGGGACATAGAGTGAAGTTGTAAACTAACCAAGAAGACAGTTGCCTCAACCAACTCATATCTAAAATGAAGGCCACAAAACAACAATTTGACCAAGAGTCAGGAACTTCTCTGACATCAAGTATAGCATAAAAATTCAATTTGATTTCCCAGTCAAAAATTATAAATATCGAAGCGCAGCAGGTGATCAACACATGGTGCAAATTCATTCAACAAACAAAGCATTCAACCCCTAGTATTATTCAAACCACCTTCAAAGTCAACACAAAAATCGAAAAGAATAAGGATGTTGACGAAACCAGTCGAGGAAATACAAGCACAACAAATCAGTTGAAATTAGTACCTTAAGTCCGCCGACCATATATAAATATTTTGTCTCCTCTTCTTACATGTTTCTCTTTCTCTCTTCATCTTCTACTTCTCCATATTGTGATATTGTAATCAAATATGAAAAAGTTATTTTTTATAACCCCCACTTGCTCGGGACAAGCAACAAATTGATTTGGGGAGAGATGTTGTAGGGGATAGTCGACCTTATTGACTAGACCCATGATCGAATAAGAACCTATCGGTCGACCTACGTAGTTAGAAGTAGAATTCAGTCACAGTATCTGTTAATCGACTGACCTAGGAAATTAAGTACAATTACAACTTATTGAAAGAGGTATAAATAGACAAGCACATGAAGGCTCATATAGCTTCATGTGAGAGGATACATGTAATTGTGATGTATTTTTCTATCATATAATAAAAGGAGTAATCTTTGGGCTCTCATTACTTGTGTATGTCTTTACCTATATATATATGTGTGTGTGTGTGTGTGTGTGTGTGTGTGTGTCTATGATTTCTATGTAAGGATCTACTTGTAACTCTCCCTACTTTTCCCTAGATTAAAACACCCCCTATAACTCCTATCCTTGTCCGTCTAGTAGCTACAATGCATTTTATTATTAATAATTATCAAAGCATTACATTTCCTAGGCTCGCTAGTCTCTTTTAATTGTTTGGGGTCTCTGGTCTTTCATCAAATAAACAAATGCATTATTTAATATGGGGACTGAAAATCGGGGTGTTATAGGTGTAGTATGAGGGGAAACATAAAATTCAATCCAATATAATTGGAGGTTATCCTCCATATGCCCTTAGATACAATTTAACATTGTAGAGAGATATCTTGAGCCCTGACAATGAGTGTGGTTCTCTTTGTTGTAGCTCCTTTGTTAGTTCTTTCCACCTCATGTTTGCACTCAAAACTTCATTTATGGAGTTGCTAATGAGTCTAACACAAAGTGAAACAAACTTCAATTGTCTTCTCTATAACATTGGAAAAAAAAATAGATCCATTATTAATTGTGCATGATTCTTACACACCTCACTTGGTTTGGCACCTTCTCCTTTCACCTTCAACTCTACTTCCATCTCTTCATCCTCATAATGTTTTGCAGCTATGAACCTAGTGGTTTCATTTTGTAATCATGCCATAAATTCACTGATATAATTCCCATTATAGGGATTTGGTGACCATTTTAACCTTTTCTTAAGCACATAATTGTGCAAGTAGAGCTCACAGAGGAGATTTGTTCTTTCTGGGGTGAGGTCAAAGTACAATTCATAGAATTTCCAAGGAGTTTGGAAATTTGTCTTCTACTTAGAGATAAAACACTTAATATGAAATTTATGTCATTGTTCCTTTAGTTATATAGAGTATACCCTATTGGGTGGTATATGAGTCAACATGTGATTAGGATGTTCGACAGTCTCTTCACATACATCCATCAACCTCACTATTTCCTCAATTTTTATGTATCTTCTACTTTTTTTAGTAGATCAACTTTTAACTTGGAATTTTGATTATTGAGGGATTCTAAATTTTTATCAAAGTCAATTGAGTTTAAAGTAAATTATTATTCTAATTGGGAAATTAGCTAATCATGTTTAAGGATGGAAATGACATCCTTCCATCTTGACTCAACTTCATGCTTCCACTTGGCTACTTCACCTTGAGCAATCTGTAATTGTCTCATCAACTCTTCAATTAAATTTGTGGCCACTACAAGAATTGAAATCATTTTCCATAACCTAATTGAATTAGATCCTCTTATTTTCACAAGTGTCCATTCAAAAACATATATGTTGGTGTATTCTTTCTCCTCAATGATTGGAACCTCTTGTGAAGTGGTAGTCTCCTCATGTTGTGGAGAATTAAAAATAGGTATTGGCTCCTCAAATTGAATTGAGGATACTTCTTCTACAACCCTAGGCATTTTCAACTTTGGTTTAGGTATATCTTCATTTGCTCCTCCTTTGATCTCTAGTACTGCTAGGATCGACTGCTTCTACAACAATTGCCATTGGGTCTATAGTGCATGGGGTTATTCAACAATTAGTATTGAATCTATAGTTTATTAAGTTGGATTATTGATGAACATGCCTGTTAATGTTTAGATTGGTCAATATATAAACAATAACCTCATGAGGATATGAATCCCTCTACATTTTTATAGAGGTGGTACTCCTCTTTGGATGAAATGTTGGAAGGTTCTTTACATGATTATACATTGAATGAAAGGTATCCCAACAAAGCTTGTATATACAAATATACAACCCTTATGTACAATTATGAAAATACACATCATATCATTTGAATAAAATAAAGATAAAGTGTGTCAACATAGAGTTCTGTCCACAAGGTTTTGGACTCTCCTTTCAACAAACATTATTCCTTTCTTGTAAGACAAAGTGAACCTGGAATCTGCTATGGCTATTGGAAAATGAAGTAAAAATGGGCATGTCTTCAAATAAATTTAGATGAGTATTTATTTAAAACTCAAAAGAGATTTTGATAGACAATATATTTGAAATCGCATTATTCCAGCTCAAGGCCTAAGAAATCACTAATATATTGCCCCGAAGTAGTTCTTTGCAGAATAAATTTATAATAATATCCTAAATATGACAAGTTTAATAGTTTCAGAAACAAGAGGGCTGAAACAACCTCTACAAAATCTCAATGACAACTAATAACTGAATGAAATAACAATTGTATTTTTACAAGGAGGGATATTGCTCCTATAGACTTGAGATATTACAATACGAATGAAGAACTCTTTAAGAAAGAATTTCTCATACACAAGTCTTCCTCTTTGTTTGGAAATGCATGAAAGATTTGATGGAAGGAAACAAAGAAGAAGAAAATGTAATAAGAGAAAAGTTTAAGTAGGAAAATTCATAGAATCTTGAAAGATAAAACTTTGTTTCTTGAATACTCTTTAGTATTGTAGAAATCCCCTGACTTCCAACCTCTTGATGATTCATTCTCTTTCCTTTTTAAAATATGCTCTCAAAACTTCCTAAATTAGTTAGGGAAAACTTTTTGAAGTAGTTTCCACACGCTTCCTTATTGGAGTAACCACTTTATTTAATACTTCATTGAACTATAATTAATGACTTTATTCCATTAAAATGTGTTCTTTGAAGTGGGGCCCATTTTTTCTTTAATAAAAGTGATTTAATAAACTTTTATTTTCATATTTTCAAATTAATTGTCTTTTAAAAAGCAGACTTTGTTTTTATTTTTTGAGTATGATATTTGAAATTTCATCCATGGAAACCATTCTAGATGCAATATTCACCATCCCAAATTTCCAACTAGTCCTCCTTAGCAATAATTGGACTTCCGGATCTCAAGTTATAGCCTCGGGAAATCAAGGTTCTAAACAAATTTACTAGCAAACCATGAAAATAGAGCTAACTATTATTTTTTATTTTTTAGAGAATTATGACCAAATTCATCCTTTGAAACCTAATCCATCATCTTGTTGAATTACCATTCCAATGAGGTATGTTTTTCCCAAAACGGACACCCATATCTTGAGTTATAAGCTCTGGAAGACTGTTGCTCAATACTCGTCCATTTAATTCATGGATCAATCTTATCCCTTGATTAAATCCGCCCTATTTTAATCCCACTTGCATTTTATTAGTTGAAAAATTTGTGATTATAATGTAAAGTCATTCCTTATTATTCATGTGAAGTAAAGGAGATTATGGAATTCGTTCCTTAGCTTATCTCTTAGTGCCTTAGAAAAAAATTCATATTTTGGTAATATTTTGGTCACCCAGTCAACCTATAGATGTCTAACATGTCACATCCAATCACCACCCAATCACTTGCCACATGTCACATCCAATCACCACCCAATCAATTTCCACATGTCACTTGGATATATGCCCAAAAAATTAGGATAAGAGAAATAGTATTAAAAGAATATGAGTAGTTTGAGGGGTTACATGAATGCATAGGTAGGTGGGGTGGTAATTAATGGTTAAAATGACCTAGAAAATGTCAGACAAAGGTATGGTAAAATTATTAAGAATCAGTAAGACTTCTCAATAATCCATTGTGAAAAATTCTAAGTAAAAAGAGTGATCACCAACCTGTGGTAATATTAAGTCTTAAGAATCACCGCGGAGCGCAGTAAAACTTCTCAAGAATCCATTGTGAAAAATTCTAAGTAAAAAGAGTGATCTCCAACCCACGGTAATATTAATAATTGACTAAGTGTTGGAAAGGGAAGAATAATAGAAATTATGTGAAATATGGAAAAAAAAAAAGAAATGGAAAATGAAATAATGGAAATGAAAATAGAAAAGGAAAATAAAAGAAAATGGAAAAATAAAATGTGAAATAAAAGAAAATGGGAATATGAACATGAACATGGAAATAACTAAGTATGAATATGGGGCATGGATAGTAGAGTGTAAGAGAGAAAAATGGTTAAGTATGGAGAGGAGAGTAAGGAGAGTAGTGAGGAAGAAGGGTAGAGTGGAAGAGAGAAAAATGAATAAGTATGAAATGAAAGTAAAAATGATTAATTATGAAATGAGAGTATTAGTCATTTGAGAGTATATTGGAAAAGAGGAAAAGAGTGAAAAATGGTTAAGTGTGAGAAGAGAAGGGAAGGGATAAGAGAGGAATTTGTAAAAATGGCTAAGTATGGGATGAGAGTATGAAAAGAGGTGAAGCGATAAGAGAGGAAAATGGTTAAGTGTGGAGATGGATGGTGAGGAGATGGAAAATGGAGTAGGAAAATGAATAAGTATGGATATAGAGAGGAGATGGAAGATGAGATAAATGACTAAGTGAGGAGAGTACTTAGTAAAAAAATTGAAAATGGAGAGAAAAAAGGGGCACACCACTTAGAAGAATTCTTCTTGCAATTATTCAAAGTAATTTTTTGTAATCTCTCTATCGGAATTTTAGACAAAAATTTGAATATATTGGGCATATAGAGTCATATTTTGATTCCATAAAATGCATGAAAAAATTGAGACTAAGGGATACACCATGTGTTGGTGAGATTGCAAAAATTTCTCCTTTTGATGTCTTTTTTTTTATACTTCCAAAAGAAAAAAAAATCAACGTGACCAATTTTTTTATCAACAATGTCCCACATGATGTAATATTTTCTTATTCACAAGGAATCTTCAATCAATAACTTGGTCAACCAATTATGTGGTACATATAATTCTATTCTTGATTTAACTTCTATAACCATCTTCTAAATTTATTTCATTAGATATTTTGGAATTTTGATGGATCAATGATGGTTTAGGTGCTCCAGAAGCTTGAAATGATAGGCCAAAATGATGGTGTACCTACCTTCATAGGTTATTTATCTCCTAATATGTAGATATACTTGGTTTAATGGATTATGTAACATCTACCTCTTTACCCCATTTCTTGTATTTGTAATTGATTCATTGGCATGTAGGGAGTTCCTCTTGGAATCATGGGATTTTTTTTTCTTTTAAACTAGTCCTCACTATCTATGGAAAGACCGATTACTCCAAAAACTTCCTCTTCTATAACTTCCATAGCAACCCTCAAACTACAATAGTATTTTGACACAATTAGTGTGTGAACTTTGTAGTAACTACATCATTGTACCATTGGAAAATTGATTTTCATTGACATCAACTTTAGAGGAAGTCTATAAGCCTCTAGAAGTATTGGGTATAATTGAAGAAGTCTCCAAAGAGGTCCCCTTATGGCGTATATTTAAGCATGTACCTCACGAGAATATGATTTGAATAAGTCTACAAGAAACCCAGAGGTGTATAAGTCTTAGACCCAAAGTTGACTAAGGAAAATGAGGTTGAATAATACATCAAGTGTACACAAAACCCTCTTAGACGAATAGTCATCGTCATGCCATTTCTAACGGTAGGTGGTACACCATGTGGTTCCTCACAGTTGAGGAGTTATGAGGTCATGAATTTAGAATCCCCAAAGAATGGTTAAGAAACCAATAAATGATTACAACAAGAAGTTACAAGTCATTAATCAAATGGTAAAAAAATTATAACAAGAAAATGCAGGTCGACCCTGTTATCGCACAGTTCGTAGTTTAGATCACAAGCTAAAGGATAGAGGACAAACTGGCGCAACAGGAACCTGCCCCACTCAATGTCACCTCGATGGGGAGGTTCTTTCTGTTTAGGGAGGTTATCCCAGGGGAGACGTCCCCGGTAACCTGGGGATTTGAAGAGGCAGAAGATACAAGGTCAAGTTTTAGAGTTCCCTCCTCACAGGTTACCACCAATGTCAAACAGTCCGGCTAATCAACCAATAAAAGAAGTGTATGCCCTATTGAAAATGCCTTCCCGGAACAAGACAACAACAACACAATATATATTTGCAGGATATAGCTCAAAGGGTTAGTACTTCTTTGACTATCTGATATTATTCAATAAGAAATTGTAAAGCAATAGATATAGAAAGAAGTCAACGTTGTGTCAATTAGCTATGAAAGATCATCTACTCATCAATATCTACCAAGATGACTAAGCCAACAATATGTTCAATCAACCATTTACTCAATAAATGCTTCAAATCATCATTTAATTGCTTATATTTCTCTTTTGTTGCATCAAGATGAGATATTCAACTATGACGTCAGCCTTAATTAGGTTAACAATGTTAGTTAGGGTTTCAGAATTTAAAGTTTTAAAGGTAGTTTTGCACACTAAAGCTTCAACGTTGAAGTTCAAATCAGTGCCTTAGGGTAAATGGAGTCAGAGATAAGGGCACAAGGTCTCGGAAGGATGATGACTCAAAGACTAGAAGGTAGGGTTCTATGGTGCTGCAAAGGCAGGGCCCTAGAATTAAAACCCTAGGGGAAAGAGGCTCACTCCGGTGTTGCTTAAGCAAGGCCTCGTGCTCTTTCCTCCTTCTCTAAATCAAATTGGAAAAACGGCTAGCCTAAAGCATAAATCTAAGGGAGAAAGTGTTGCAATAACAAGGATTTCAAATCTTAGAAGGTGAAAACCCTAGGTGTAGGCAATCTAGGCCTAGGACGTCTCCTCTTTTCAACTTATAGACTTCAACGCTAGCTCAGAAGAAAGAAGACAAGTGTAGCAATGACTAGGCTCTATCTATTTTCTTCAATGGTTGAAAAAATATTTCTCAACAAGGGGACATGTAACAATAACCTACTTGTGTGCTTGTTACCTAGGGTTTTAAATCAGCAATAAAATAAGAAAATGCAAGAAATTATACCTACAACCATTCACTTAAGAAGTTTTGCAAGAAAATTTACTTACATGTCATGAAGAAAAGCACAAGCAAACCCTAGTTGTAAACCTTCCTTGAGAGAAATGCCATAAATGCCAAAAGTATCCTTCCAATAGCAAGTGCGCCTCACTTTAGACAACAAATATACCCTAGTAGGGCGCACAAATCAGATCTCACTTGTGTGAGTGAAGTGTGTTATGTCAAAATGAGGAAAAACATCCTCAATTTATATCATCTAATGACCCTTAATTAAAAATTAGGTCATTAAAACAGCCGACAAGGATGATTACTAAAAATCATATTATTTTACATTTAATTATTAAATAAAACCCTAAATGAGCAGTAAGCAGGACGTCTAGCCCCTCTGAGGGAGACGTTGGCCCTTTTTAGGGCAAATCTCAGCACTGGAAGACAAACGTTGGCCCTCTATGGGCCTCCAAACTCTACCGCACGTGCCAAACTACCCTGTAAAGCTGCCACACGCTGGAGGTGACGTCAAGGATCTCTGGAGGACGTCCTGGGTCAACAGAGGGACACGTTCCACATGCAGTGGGTCAACCCCCTAGGGCTGGGCTCAGCCAAGGCGTCCTGGATGAAAATGTCCTTCTTCTTCTCTCGTGCAAATGCTCGATCAATCACTGTCCTGTCTCTGCCCCTAATGAGGTCCCAACAACCATCTGATGGGCTCTTCAGCCCCATGGAGGTCCGAACTAATCATCTCCGCATGTGTACTGGTCCACTTGGTACCTGTCCATTGGGCATGGTCCTACACATCAAAAAATTTACCCTCCATGGGCTCATTAGTCCTCAGGATCATAGCAATGTCAATCATATTTCATCATCAATTTTATCAAATGCATGCATAAAACCCCTAGCATATCATCTAATAGCTCAAAGACATTACACTGACCTACTATACAAAGCTGAAGAAAAAGACAAAGTGCCCTATTGGGCCAACATCCATAAGAAGAGGAAAGTTTCCAAAGGATGTCATCCAAGCCATGTAACACAATGTGGTGTGGTCTAAGGATGTCCAAACATAGTGGAAGACAAGGGTGATATTATCCGTGGGTGCCTTTGTAGGAGGTGAGCTGTACCCGTCATGGATGCAATTCTTTCCAAGCCCTTTATTGCCTTTATTCTTTCTTTTATTCATTGCTTTTTCTTTCTTTTTTATTTCAAGGTCTAACTAGAGGACACTGCCTTGGCATGGTGACTAGAGCTGACAGTGTTATCCACGAGTACTTTCACAGAGATGATAAGGCTGGCTCGTTATGAGACCCCCTTTCCCTTGGCCATGCAACCAAAGGTCACTGCCCTGGCATGGTAACCAGATAATGGAAATGTCATACTATTAGGTACCTATGAACATAATGGGTTGGCTCGTGATGAGACCCCCCATCCTCTTGGCTAGGTCTTGTCTTTTTTGTTATTTTTCTTCGGGTCCCTCTTGTTTCTTATCGAGAGGCCTTTTATTGCCTTCTTGGGGATCCCTGGGTGAGGCATCTCTAGGTTTTATTTTCTATGGATTTTATCTTTTACCAGCTGCCTTTACCCCCTAGGCCTTTAGCCCCTTCTTCCCACAGGATAAAGTGTAACCCCACAAATAGGTCATCCTAATTCCTGGACTAGGGGAATGGGATAGATGAATGGGAGATAAGATGTAAAATGATAATATGGTGGGAGTGGACGATGGCTCTTCAAAATCCCCCCTGGTGCCTAACCAAAACCTATGGATACAAGCTTTCTAGGGCACCCCGTTAATCCCCCCAACCATGGTCAAGTGGGTTAGTGTAAGATCCAAGCTGTTGTCATAAATGAAAGGAATCTGATGCATATATTTGAAAGTTATAATGATCAAACATGACACATACCATGATACCTGGACCAATTACCTCATGGAGCAAGAGTCTTCTTTGATGCAAGTCCAAGCCGAAGGTGATGGATGTTGTTGTTGTTGACAGGACAAGTCTGATGAAGAAGAAGAAGGATGGGCCCTCCAGGGCCATGCTCAGGTCAATCCTATTCTCGGTACTCCATGTCTAGGACCTATGGGCCTCGAGACATGATCTCCTAGTTATCCCTAGAAATCGGGGATAACATGCCCTAAAGTGAGGAAAATAAGTCACTTGAAAAAGTATAAATACACCTCAAGAATCCTCTCACATTTACATACACAAGTTCAATGATTATCTATCTTTCAAGTGATATTTTGGTAAGTCTTTCATAGCATATATGAGGAAGTGAATCTGAGGAAGAAGGGAGTGTGAAAGTATCAGAGTTGCATAGAAGGAAGGTTTTCAAGAAACCCTAGTTTATATGACCCCCATGAGTCATGCTACTGGTATCCCATGATGCACCCCTGTGGGTTGTTTAGAATTTGTCACATGAGGCCTCGCATGTTAACTAGCATCTGTCCAGTGAGGCTAAGCTAGATTTGATGAAGGATTCTTGGTTCATGTTGCAACAAGGTATGATGGTACTTCACAATTGATACAAGATATAAGTTGGTATGTATCAGTTGTTTCTTCATGAGTTGTTATAACCCTAAATTTCTCTACATATGCATACATGGCATTTGGCCCTCTAACTTTCTTTTTTTTGCCAAGTCATCACTGAGTTTCTCTTCTTAAAAACTCAATTTTTGAAGATGTACGTGCCCATGCTCCACTACTTCCTACGTACACACACTTGTTGCATCACTATATCTCATGTACGTACACATGTTGCACCACTACAACCCATGTATACTTGCAAAAGTTGCAAGGAATTCGTTAAGATTACGGGCTATTGGGTAGTTTCCCAACTAATCCACCGCCTATAGCCTGTCACCCAACAGAATAACCGTCATTTTCCCATATAAAAGGAGGTGTTGGGGTCTCATTCCACATATAGACATAAGAACAGTGAAACTCTACCCATTTCACATCCCCTCCTTGCCCCAAGCATTTTCAGCCTTGTTGTGAGAATTGCCTCAGAATTCCTCATTTTTCCTTTTTTCCTCCATAAGAACCCAATCCATTTCCCAAGAAGAAGGTTGAGAGGGGAAAGATACACAGAGGTGCACTTGGAGGTTGGTGAAGAGGATCCCGGACTAGGTTCGAGGAGCAGTAGCCGACCTTGGTTGTAAGTGATCATTGTATTATCAATAAAATAATTAATTTTCCCAAAACATGACGTGTCAAATGTTTGCATTTGTTTTATGTTTTTATTCTAACATATAAACCTTATTTATGTATGAAATGCATGCTTGTAGTTTTCTGTTTATCTATCTTTGAATGTAGGATAGCCTTGGGAGGAGGTTTGCAGTCAATGAAGCTATTGAGCATGAGAGGATCAACACCAGGCACAAAGTAAAGGTACAGTTACCAGATCCTTCTCATTTTGTTTTTCCTATATAAGTCTGGGGTATGTTTGGGGTAGTTAGAGAAGTAGGAGAATTTTAAACAGTTATTGATCTTCCTACATTGTAAACCCTGGTGTAGCCATAGGGGGGGTTTTCCCGCTAGAAGAACTGGCGAGCGTATTCGGGAAGCCTCTAGGGGTTTAAGGGATTTTTTGGGTGTTTGATTGGTTTTTGTACCTTTCGAGTTTCTGTTGAGTCTACTGAGTCTTTTAAGGGATTCTGGTCACCTATTGGTGCCATACCAGTTCTCCCTTCCCTGTAAGTCAGTCTGTTTTATTTCTTTTTTGAGGAAATACAGAGGTGTACACGCCCTACAATGGGTCAGCCCGCGTACATATGTGCCATGTATAGTAAACAACTTGCGTACATACACAGGCTGCTAAAAAAACAATAGTGTACATGTTTCAAGAAACTGTTTTTGAAAAAGAGGCAATCAACCTCTTTCTTGATTGAGGCTTATACTTCTCAAGGTTTCTTGACAGAGTCCAGAGTCTCTCTTTTTACAGCCATAGCTTGGGTTAGATTTCAATTTACTTGTCTTCTTGTGTTTCCTAACATTTTAAGCTTATTTTTAGCTTGAATTTTAAGAAAAATGAGTTGCATTTTGAAAAATCCTGTATTCATCAGTTTCTTTTAGAATATTTTGTTATTTCTTCTTTGATTGGAAGAAAATATAAATAATAATAATAAAAAAAAAACAACTTAGTTTGTTAAGTCTCTTTCTTTCTTTGCATTTGCTTTGCATTGTTATTTGAAAAAGAAAAAGAAATTAACAAAGTGTTGTGTTTTCTTCTCATCTTGAAAGCATTTAAAAAAGAAGAAGAATAAAGATAATCCTTCTTTGCTAGTGTTCTTATAAGTTTCATTTTTTGCAAGAGTCTTAACAACATCAATTGCACTACCACACCCTTTTTGAGTAAATCAAGCCAATAAAAAGAATGCTAAATCTAAAATTAACTAGACTTTTTATGCTTGTAGTGTCAACCAACTAGTTTAGGGTTAGGGCCTTGAATTAGGATTGGAGAGGAAACTCTTCAAGGCCGCTAAACAAACATTGGAGTCAAAGATAAGGAGTGTTAAAGTCTAGTGACATGAAAGTTATCTGGGACCCCCCTCTAACACAGGGGCTAAAAACAAGGTCGCGTGTGTTGTGGGAAAATCTCCCTGTGGACAGGTAGACCTCCTCTTGATTTCTAGACCCTTAACTCTAAGACATAAGGTGCTTAACATGTACATTGAATTCCTTTTAGATCTAATCAAGCTAATGAACAAAAGAGAAGGAGGAAGGTGTGTACCTTATGAACGTTGCGAGATCAAAATAGGAAGGGGTGGGGATAGAGCGGGTGGATCATGATGACACAAAGAGGCAATCAAACCATTCTAAGAATACAAAATTCAATGGAGAAGATCAAATGAGTGGGAAAAGGGCCAAGACAAGATCTGGGAAAGGAAACAAAAATCATATTTCCTCCCCAGTGGAGTCGCCCATTTATGTTGTAGGAAAATCTCCCTACGAACAGGTAGACCTCCTCTTGAGAGCTAGATCCTTAACTCTAAGACAAAAGGTGCTTAACATGGACACTGACTTGATTTTAGATCTAATCAAGCTGATGAACAAAAGAGAAGGAGGAAGGTGTGTACCTTATGAATGTCATTTGTCCCTACAAGGTCTAGGATGAGCTTCGATCTTGAGCTCCTAGGTAGGTCCTGCAAGACAAACAAAAGTACAAAAGACTTCCTACTCTATTGAGATTATCTAAAACATAGATCCATCTACTGCAGACAAACTTATATGAAACAAGTACAAGTTTGAAAGAAACAGGCTAAGTATTGATTGTATTAATGAGAACAACAATGAAGAAAACTTACAACCATAGATGTGAGTGTAGCAGCTTCATCAAGCTCTCCTTGTCCAATCCTTGCTCAAAATCTCCACGATTAGAATGACAATACTTTCACTGATTATTCTCCTCCACTTCTCATGATATCATAAGTTTGGTATCTCTAAACTCCTCCCTCCCCATCCTCCATGGAAACCCCTGATTATATAGGATTTGGAGGCTTAACCACCATGGAGAGGATCTCTCATCAGATCCACTAAGAAAGGGATCTCTAAGATATTTAGGGAGAAAATATCTCTTAAGGATTCTGGGGAGGAAATATCTCTCAAGGATTTTAAGGAGGAAATATTTCAACTATCCATGAGATCCTCCACCTTCCCTAAAAAATAGGAAACCAAATGTGAGGTGGCTTATCACACTTAATTACTTTCTTTTTCATGAATATTAATAATAATTCATGTGCACTTGATTCTCACACTTAATCAATTCTTTTTCCATGCATATTAATAATAATTCATGTGTACTTGGTATTTTGGCCTTCATGTAATATATCTGTCCTCCACATTGACTAGGGATTGTGACATAGGATATTCCATGGTGTTAAGGTGTATGAGACACTTATATGACACTTTACGACACTTAGGGCGAGGTACCTAGGTGTGAAAATTTCATGTGTAATAGTAGGATCCCCATTTCATGGAAAAAGTGTCTTGTATCTGTCTTCCGGTGCTATCTTGATCTGATGGTATCCTAAGAATCTGTCGGTGAATGAATAAGCTTCATGTCCTCCTACATTCTCCAACACTTCATCTGTGAAAGGAGTAGGGAACGGGTCATGTAGGCAGGAATCATTCGGCTTCCTCAAGTAGAGACATATTCTTATCCCCCCTTGTTTCTTCTCGTGAACTACCATCGGTCTTACCCATTCAGATTCCTCTACAGGTTCTATGATTCCATCCTCCAACATCCTACGATTTCAACTTTGACTTTTTTCTTATATATCAGGTTTATTCTGTATGGTCGTTGTCTAATCGGTCTTGACTCAACTCTGAATGGTATCTTCATTTATCCTAGCTCTCCTGCTATGCCTTTCATTTATGTGAATTTTTTTGGAAACATGTCATTGTACTCGCGCAATAACTTTGTTATGATTTCCACTGTTTGCTCATCCCAATAGTCTCCAATGTTGGCCATTTTGGGATTCTCAATTGTCCCAGTGTTGACTTTATTTAACTTGATCGGTGCAAAAATTACTTTTGATTCCAGAGGTGGACCTTCCACTTCTCTCTCTCCTTCAACTTCCTCAATTTGAATATCACGCGGGTGATCTTCATCCTATGCTTCTTCCTACACATGGTAGCATGACAATAGTTATTTTATTTTCTATCTATTTTGTTGTTGTTCTTATATTATGAGTTCAACTTCTGGTTCTTTAATGAATATCATCCCTTTGATTTGTTTAAGTGTTGTGTCTATGTTGGGGTTCTCATTCTCAAATGAGAAAGTGACTGTAAAGTTATGTTGTAATACTGTCCAGCTCGTAGTTTCTCTACGCAGTTCTTGGTTTGTATACCAGTTCGCTGGGATGCCTTCTAATGTGTGAATGAACTGATGAGGCTAGTCCTCTGGTGGTGTCATTTTCCATAGCGCTCTACACTTCTCCATGTTTTTTGTTGGTGTCCCCTGTCCGTCATATTTCTGTAGCTGGTTTCTTCCTTGTTCTGTGCCAAACCTAATGCGCAATAACCGCTTACATTGGTACTAGTCTTTAACTATTTCTTTGTGCACACCCCACCATCTTGCAGGTGTTTCCTTGATTTATATATCTAGGGCTAAGAGCCTCTGATTATCTAATACTTCATTTTCATACCGTGTTAAGAATAATTTTAATTCATTCACCCCATAGAAGCTGGGAGGTTCCCTTATCTCCGTACCTACCCATCTTACTGTGTGGTCTATTCTTGTGCATCTTCTCGTGGAGACTTCGTGTAACCTCTGCTGCCAATTTTATAAGCCCATATCTGAATCTGATGCACATGAGGTGATGCTTCACTAACTGAGTACCCCATCTGCAGTTGGGTTCACGTAATATTCATCTCACGCAATTGTTATGTACAACTAGTTAATTTCCTCCAAGTCCAAGCAAGTAGGTTATACAAACCTTTCCCCTTCTGATGGATCCAATGGCACAATGATTATGTATTCTCTTAACTCGAATGTCATCTTCCTCATCTTTAAGTTGGTTATGGACTAGTTATCAAACGCCCAATCCAAACCAAGCAATGTCGGATAAGGTGTTGTGTCGTCTGTTGGAACATGCATAGCTTTGGGATTTTTGAGATTTATATATTTTACCCCTTAGAAATAAAAGTTTTACCCAAAGAAGAAGAAAAACAAAAACTTAGAGAAATATTTTGGGAATTCGGCCTTCGGAGGATTTCTATCATACTACATCCAAAACTCCCGAACGTCCAAAAACCAAAGTACTTAAGGATAATGCAATGTTTAAAACCTGATTAATTGAAACATGAAAGTGATTAATAAGAGATTAACTTCTCTATGGATTCGACCTTCGAGATATTTCTGCCCTCTAACATTCAAAACCTTTGAACCCCGAACTGTCGAATTTTTAATGATGTTTATGATTAGCTAAAGTTAATGATTTGAATAATTATTGTGATTTTCCAGGTGATAAATTCCATCAGAATTTTTAATAATCTCTATGTAAACATATCTATACGAAGAACGATAGATTTTATAAATCTCTTCGAATTTCAAAATCATTTTATCATTTACAATTAATAGTTTTTCATTCAGTGAAGAGATTACAGACTTTTCTTCTTACAGGCAGGCTAATCTTATTTCCTCAAAGGATTATGGCACCACGAAAATTTGCAAAGCTCGATAGACCAGATTTCAGAATCTAGCAGAACACTAAACCAGTTTGGAATCTTGATAAACTAAGAAAGGGACCAAATATGGAAAGGAGGGGATAAATAGACAGAAATGGGAGCAAGAATGTATACAATACATATCCCTGAAGTGTTAAGTCCCTGAAGTGAGAGATCTGTCACCATGTGTCCGTTCGAATTAGACGGTTGATATTTACTTTGGGACTCTGGGCTTCGAGTCTGAGATGCAAAACAATACAAATCCCCAAAGTGCTAAGTTCCCGAAGTGAGAGATCTGGCGCTAGATGTCCTTTCGATTTAGACAGTTGAGATTTACTTGGGGACTTTGAGCTTCTAATGTTATGAGATTCACAACATTACAAACCTTCCGGAGTGTCAGATTTACCGACATGTGTACACTTCGATCAACAGTCCAGGTGAACTCCGGGCTTCGGGCCTTTGGGAGTTATTTAATCAACACTTATTTCTTCCTCCCGGAGTACGACATTGATGAATACGGGGATCGTCTGACACGTATCCCCTGCTTAGATCGATGGAAATGAATCACACGAAGTTTTCTCTATCTTCTACATGTGATCGAGAGTTGTGACCTCAGATTAACCTTTGGGTGCTTATCCCACTTTGTGAAGATTGACAGACGCGTTTTTGGCCCATGCAGATCAGCGGCTGAGAATGATTGCGGGGGACAAAGTTCTGCGGCGTTTAATTTCGAAGGGAATTCTCGCAATTTAAACTGTGGTTTTCTCTCGAGGGTACATGGCATCACCAGGTGCATTGTGGGGAGAAATGAGGGTTACCTCAAAACCACTTCCTCATGCCCCCGTAAAATAGACTATTAGAATCCTAACTCAACACCTTGTTAATGTTTATGCCATTATTATAGTTCTTTGCATTTCAATAGATAACAACAACATAAGAACAAGATCACTGAGAAATACACATTCACAAGAGACACAATATTTATCCTGGGAAACCCTCTAGGGGAAGAAAACCCAGTAAAACTTCCTTATTATAGATTGCCAATACAATGTCAAGAGATAACTCAAACCAATACAGAAAGTCCTCTCCAAAATATGTGCCACTCTTCTCTCTCTCTCCAACTGGTAAATCGAAACTTGCCTCTCAGAATGAGAAAGTGAGTTGTGTGTCAAAGTGAGGCGCTAGCCTCTCTATATATACAAGTCTGGCACGTGTGAAGTGTCTTTACTGGCAGGGCTGACTTCTCACTCTGGGTGGGTAAACCCACCTTTATTATATTTCTGGGTCTCAATAATAACTGTTAGGGCCGACTTATTGTTCTGCCTATTACAATTGTCTGTTGACCATTCCATAAAAGGGGATTTGGTCCTAATACAATAACCGACATGATCAATCCACAATGGGGATTGATCCCATGAATAATATATCAATAATAATAAGAATACTCTTTACAGTTACATTATTCAACACTCCCCCTTAACAAGAAGGGTATTCTTCAACAGCATCAGGCAAGAGAGATATGCATCATCAGTGGCATCAAGAGGACAATATCATCAATATCATCTTGGAACATTGGTTGGCATATCTATAAGTCATCTGAAGTTTTCTTCATCGACAACATCATCATTCTAGAAAGAATGCCATCATCATCTGCATCAATATGTATGGGTATAAAGTGATACCTCATCACATCACTAGGTTGGCCCATCACAGTACTAAACTGGCTCTATGTCACAGCTGTTAAGCTAGTAGCTCAATGTAAGTCACATCTTTCTTTACATCTAGAAGCTAGGTCAGAAGTAAGGTATACATCATCTTGCTTTACGTCTAACAACTGGGTCAGAGGCAATGAACACATCATCTTTCTTTACGTCTAACAACTAGGTCAGAAGCAAGGAGTCATCTTGCTTTACGTCTAACAGTGAGGTCAGAAGCAAGGAACACACACATTATCTTGCTTTACATCTAACAGCGAGGTCAGAAGAAAGGAGTCATCTTGCTTTACATATAACAGTGAGGTTAGAAGCAAGGAACACACACATCATCTTGCTTTACGTCTAACAGTGAGGTCAGAAGCAAGGAATCATCTTGCTTTACGTCTAACAACGAGGTCAGAAGCAAGGAGTCATCTTTCTTTATGTCTAACAGTGAGGTCATAAGTAAGGAACACACACATCATCTTGCTTTACGTCTAACAACGAGGTCAGAAGAAAGGAGTCATCTTGCTTTACGTCTAACAGTGAGGTCAGAAGCAAGGAGTCATCTAGATTTATGTCTAACAGCGAGGTTAGAAGCAAGGAACACACACATCATCTTGCTTTACGTCTAACAGCGAGGTTAGAAGCAAGGAATCATCTTGATTTACGTCTAACAACGAGGTTAGAAGCAAGGAACACATATACTCCCCCTTTCAGGGAGGGTCCTTTCGGACTATACCAAGCTTATCTCGAAAGTGTTCAAACTTTACATGAGATAGAGGTTTGTTCAACACATCAGCAACCTGGTCATCCGTGCTAACATACAAGAGCTTCAAGGCTCCTCTCTGCACCATGTCACGGATGTAATGATAGTGAATCTCTATGTGCTTCGACCTGTCATGGAATACATGATTCTCTGTCATCTTTATGTAGCTCTGGTTGTCACATACAATCATGGTTGCTTCCATTTCTAGATCAAATAGACTAGTCAACAACTTTCAAATCCATATAGCTTCACAACTAGCAGAACATGTGGCAATGTACTCTGCTTCTGTTGTGCTGAGAGAAATATTGGATTGCTTCCTACTCTTCCACAAGATTATGGCTGATCCCAAACTGAAACAACATCCAGCAATGCTTTTTCTGTCAGCAACGCTTCCTTCCTAATCTGAATCAGTGTATCCACTCAATGTGAAATTATGATCTCCGTCATAACTGAGACCACAATCTAATGTACCTTTAAGGTACCTCATCACATTTTTTGCAACCACTTAGGTGAACATGTCTGGGTTCTACCAGAAACTGACTCAAGGTGTTCATGGAAAAACAAATGTCTGGTCTGGTGTTCGTTAGGTACATCAACGATCCAATAATCTATATGTATAGTGTGGCATCTATCAATTTTGACGAAGTATCGACTAGTAGCTTCAGCTTCACTTCGATGGGTGTATTCATGGGCTTGCATTCCAACATGTCGAATCTCTTCAGGATTTCGACTGTGTACTTCCCTTGGTTAAGGAAGATCCTCTCTGGACTCTGCCATACCTTAAGACCTAGGAAATAGTACATTAGGCCAAGGTCTTTCATCTCAAATTCTGAAGCGAGTCTCCTCTTACATTCGGTGATGAGCTTTTCTTCTCCAGTTAAGAATAAGTCATCCACATACAACAATAGTATTACTGACTCATCGTTCATAATTTTGAAGTAGATATTTGAATCAGCTTTACTCTTGGTAAAGCCCAAGCTTGTCAAGAAACTGTCTATATGGCCATACCAAGATCTAGGAGCTTGCTTCAATCCGTATAAGGATTTCTTTAATCTGCAGACATGAGACTTCTTGTCTTCAACCTCAAATCCTTGGGGTTGCTCTATATACACTTCCTCTTCGATAACACCATTCAGGAAGGTTGTCTTCACGTCCATCTGATGCAAATTCCATTTCATCTTAGTTGCAAGAGCTATGATGGTTCTAATCGAAGTGTACCTGGATACATGAGCGAATGTCTCTTCATAGTCAATGCCTTCTTTCTGGGAAAAGCCACGAGCGATAAATCTTTCTTTATATTTCTCAATACTTCCATCAGCAACATGTTTTATTTTGAAGAGCCATTTTTGATGATACCACATCCTTACTTATTGGTCTGGGAACTATTTCCCATACATCGTTCTTTATTATGGATTGGTATTCCTCTATGATGGCATCTGCCCATTCCTTCTTTTGAATGGATTCTTCAAAGTAGGTAGGATCCTCATCTAGGATATCACACATCAAAGTCGTGTAACTGGAGAATGGCTTTGGTCTTTTCACCTGTCTCGAGGTTCCTTATGGAACACCATACTTCTCTCCATCTTGAATAAGCTCTCTTGCCCAAGCAAGATTTCTTTTATGGGAGGTCATGTGAGAAGGTTCTTGAACTTATGTTATATCATGGTCTTCAGGAGTCTCCTCATCAGGGGAAGTTATGACTTCCCTCACTGGTTCTGCATCTCTGGGAACTTCCCTCACAGATTCTGCAATCCTGGGAATTATGAGTTCCTCTTCATATACTTCTTCAAGCTGTCATCTTCTTGATTTATTAAGTGTTTCTTATTCATCAAAGGTCACGTCCCTGCTGATCTCAATGTGGCGGTGACCTAGTATGTAGATTCTGAAGGCCTTGGAGACCTCACAGTATCCCACAAATATTCCCTTCTTTCCGGAGGGTTCCAACTTGTTTCTTTTCTCTTTCATAATGTGTATGAAGACTGGGAAGCCAAATATTTTGAGATGGCTTACCTCTGGCTTCTTTCCGGTGAACATCTCTTCAAGGGTCTTGAACCCAAGTGCGCTATGGGATAATCAATTTTGCACATAAACAACTGTCATTGCTGCTTCTTCCCATAAGCACATAGGAAGATCTTGATCATGGATCATGGTCTTTACAACTTCCATAATTGTTCTATTCTTCCTTTTAGCTACACCGTTTTGTTTAGGATTATAGGGAGTAGTGAGTTCCCTCTTGATCCCAACATCTCTGCAGAAGTTCATGAACTCTTTTGAGGTATATTCTCCTCCATTATCTGACTTGAGTATCTTAATATTCCTTTCAGAAAGATTCTCTCTCAAGGCTTTGAATTCCTTGAACTTGTTGAATACTTCATATTTAGATTTCAAGAAATATATCCAGATCTTGCGAGAATAATCATCAATGAATGATACATAGTATACATACCCACTAATGGAGGATGATGGTAGTGGGCCACACACGTCTGAATGAACTCCTTCTGCTTTGTTGTCCCTCTTTGGAAAAGGGTTCTTGATATTCTTCCCTTGTGCGCATCCATTGCATATGCCTTCTTGATCAACCTTGAGTTATGGTAAACCTGTGATAGCTTTGCATATGTATGGTAGTGTCTTGTAGTTGATGTGGGATAATCTTCTATGCCAAAGTTCGCATGAGTTTTCAATGGCATGGGTCATGGCAGTCTCTGGGTGACCCTTTAGCTTATATAAGCCATTTTCTTCATTTCCAATGATGATTGCTTCATTTATGGTTTCTCCTCTAGCCCACATAAGAACTTCTCCATCTATAAAGGAAACTCTATAGCCTTTCTTATCTAACGCTGATATGGAAAGTAAGTTCTTCTTCAAGCCTGGTACATAGAGTACGTCCTTCATCTTTATTGAGTATTATGAATCTAGCTTGTATTTTCATTCTCCCACTCCATTGATGGGATATTGGTAATCATCTCCAAGTGTCACTTTCTGAGAAAACTTCTTTTCTGAAATACAAGAGAGAGTACTTCTCTTACCCGTCATGTGCTTTGATGCACCACTATCAATGAGCCATGTGTCCTCTCTAGGTGTTACCGATCTTGAGAGGGCCGAGATCAAGACATGGTCCTTGATCATCTTTGTAGGTGGCTCTTCATCTTCGACTATGTGGGCATGTTGCCTCTTATGTTTCCTCTTGTATTCTTCTCATTTGACTGGAAAAGAATTCTCCTTGTGTCCCATCTTATCACAATGATAGCATTGTATGGATGAGATATCTCTTTCCTCGCATTGTCCTTTCTTCTGAAATCTCCTTGGATGAGATTCTTTGTTATTGAATTTGTTTGATGGTTGAGGCTCTCTATGAGTTTCCCTTTTGAAGTAGGGTTTCTTCCTTCCTCCTTTTGTATGAGTAGCTAGGGCTTGATCATCATCCCTTGCTAGTAGTGCTTCACGGTTAGCTACCCTTGTCTCTTCTTGAAATCATTCTTCCCATAGGCTATCAAACTGCATCTTCACGACTCTAGCACATATTGTTTGAATGAATGCATCCCAAGGTCTTGTAAGACCATTTAGGGCCATCATTACGAATTCGTCTTCATCTATGGTGTCTCCAATTGCTTTTAACTGTTCTTTAATCTCTGAGATTTTGGAGAAATATTCTTGAATTATTTCTCCTTTCTGCATCTTCGTATTCTTCAATTGAGATCTTAGGTTCATCTTTTGGTTGATGTTATTTCCTTCGTATAATTTTCTTAGAGAATCAAACATCTCTTTCAGAGTGTTCTTGGATGACACATAAGGGATTAGGTGGTCTTTGATTGAATCTGCAATGATTCTTTGAGCCCTGATTGAGTCCTTTTGAAGCTTTTCTTTCTCTACGACATCTTCGGGTTCCGACACTTCTGCTTTGATGAATTTTTCTAGGTCATTCTCTGCAAGGATCAGATCGATCCTATACTTCCAGGCATAGAAGTTTTCTATGCCTTCTAGTTTCTCAACAAGCTTTGTGCTTGCAAACATCTTGTACTTGGGGCTATGAAAAATGACCAAAACTGAAAATGCTTAAAATCAATTTTTGACCTTAACAAGAGGTGTGCTTGGCTGAGGCGAGTAGCCTGGTGTACTTGGATTTGAGAAAATCCAGCTTTTGCCTTTCCAAAATTGATCTGTGTATTTCTGGACTGGTGCTTCTGGTTTTTTGGTACCTCTGGTACTTTGGTACTTTGGTTTTCTGGTACTTTTGGTACTTTGTGAAACTAGGGTTTCACTTTCCGGGAGATCCAACCACTGAAAATGTGCACTGAAGGTGCCAAAATGATCCTTGGGGGAGGGCACAACTTTCTAGGTGGTTTTGGAGCTGAAAAGATTCACTTTTGAAAAAACCTAATTTGTAGGTACGACAACAGTGACGTTTTTCTCTTGTGAAATATGCTTCCTTCAGGTTGGCTCTGATATCGTGTTAATGTTTATGCCATTATTATAGTTCTTTTCATTTCAATAGATAACAACAACATAAGAACAAGATCACTGAGAAATACACATTCACAAGAGACACAACATTTATCCTGGGAAACCCTCTAGGGGAAGAAGTAAAACTTCCTTATTATAGATTTCCAATACAATGTCAAGATATAACTTAAACCAATACAAAAAGTCCTCTCCAAAAGATGCACCACTCTTCTCTCTCTCTCCAACTGGTAAATCAAAACTTGCCTCTCAGAATGAGCAAGTGAGTTGTGTGTCAAAGTGAGGCGCTGGCCTCTCTATATATACAAGTCTGGCACGTGTGAAGTGTCTTTATTGGCAGGGCCGACTTATCACTCTGGGTGGGTAAACCCACCTTTATTATATTTCTGGGTCTCAATAATAATTGTTGGGGCCGACTTCTTATTTTTCCTATTACAATTGTTTGTTGACCAATCCACAAAAGGGGATTTGGTCCTAATACAATAACTAACATGATCAATTCACAATGGGGATTGATCCCATGAATAATATATCAATAATAATAATAATACTCTTTGCAGTTACATTATTTTAACACACCTGTCCTCCACTCACTCCACCTTTCACCCTCTAGCCTGTCACACCCTCCACGCTCCCGATACCATCCACCTCACCACCTACATTATAGCATCCGCTCATCCCACCTCCTTATTGGATACTTATCCCCATGTAATCATGTTCGTGAACGATTACTCTTCACCATAAATTTTATCCATCCCATAATGAGCCAACGCCGAGCTACCTGTCCAAATACCACCCCCATATCTTCAACTTCAATTTCTTATCATAGTAAATGCATTTGAAGGGAAAGATGGAAACATAATCAGATGGAAAAGATAGTAAGCCAATGATTGTGGTGACCTTAATGGACATGTGTACCCAATTCAAAGAATGCATCTGCGAGTAGATGAAGAGACAAATGAAGCGCCAACACATCAAATTATAACTCAATAATATTTGCATGTTGTTATTTCATTCGGATGGTATTCTATTATAAGAAGTCCAACGGTTTTCAGTTGAGACAATTTTTTTATAAATAGATCGATTTTAGATCTATTCGAGGCTACTTCTTGTCGAATGTGAAGAGAAACACTTTTTGAGCATTAATACAAGTGCAGATAGAGATTCTAAGTTTCGTTCAATTTGAGTTATGTGTTCCCTATGTGTTTCCATTTCTCTGAATTTCTTTCTGTAATTCTTGAAGAGTGATTGATTTCAATTTAGTAATACATCTACTGTGATCATATTATACCAGGATTTCATTCAGTAAATATATTTTCCTCTATTATTACTGTGAGTAAAAAAAGACTTGTGATCTGTGTGAATTACTACATTTTTATATCCTGTTCAAGGGTGCATCTTCTACTTTTCTTCTACTACGAACAAGGTGAAACATATCTATAATTGATACATGACTTTGTTTAATAGTTTTGTAAATCTTTCTACATCATTTGACATTATAATTGTGACTCAAATAACGAGATACAACCTTTGTATTGTCTTATTATTAATTTCATTTAAAGATTATTTCTCAGAAAACTGAAGGTAGAAAAAATCACTCATAAAAACATTTCATTTAAAACCTTTGATGCCTGACATTATTATTTGTGTTAAATTTATAGCACCTGCAAGAGCCATTCTCCTGGAGGATGGTAAGGACCCTAGCTAAAGTCTAAGGGCCCCCAGTGCACTCCTGGGGTATTTGGTCTGGGACCAAACAGTCAGTGCCAAGACAAAAGACCCTTCTTAGGGCCCCCAGTATCTGACTGGGGTTCTTAGTCTGAGACTAAGCATCTGAAGCCCCTGGATATGTCTAGGGCCCCTGGAAATGTCCAGGGTACCCATGCCTTAGGCATAGGTTGATCCATGATATAGTACCATGGTGGAAAAGACCCCTGAGAGGGCCCCCAGTAGATGACTGGGGTTCTTGGTCTGGAACCAAGCAGTTAAGACCCCTGAGAGGGCCCCCAGTAGATGACTGGGGTTATTGGTCTGGTACCAAGTAGTTAAGACCCCTGAGAGGGCCCCTAGTATATGACTGGGGTTCTTGGTCTATGACCAAGCAGTCAAAGCCCCTAGATAAGCCTAGGGCCCCTGGAAAAGTCCAGGGTACCCATGCATATGGCATGGGTTGATTCTTGGTATAGGACCAAGTAGTTAAAGTCCCTAGATAAGCCTAGGGCCCCTGGAAAAGTCCAAGGTAGGGTTTATACTCAGTCCAGTTTTTAGCCTCTTGGGTAAGGGTTTTACTGTGTGAGGGTTTGGGCCTTGTTTGTGTTTTCTCCCTGTGGCCTCTTTGTTGGGTGGCAAGAAAGTTCCTTCATTCTTTGGCATTAAGATCCTCTATTGATCTATGAACTGAACCTTTGTCTAAGCATACTAAACTGGATCTATACCTTTTGTGGTTACTGAGCTATCTTCAAGGTAAGGTTGTTGTACCAGGTATGTGCCTTACTCATCTTTCTTTGATTTGGATTTGATTATGTTTCAGATCTGTTTAAGATTGCATGCATTGTGTAGATCTAAAGATATAAATATATTGTGAAATGCTTGGACAGAATTGTTAGATCTGAAATCTGTGTTTAGTGATATAGATCTATTGTTATATTCAGATATGTTCATTGCTACATTAGAACATAGTACTATCTTTAGATCTGAGTTTATATTCATATGTGATCAGATTTTTTCTCTTAAGTTGTTGTTGTCCTTCATAGATCTACTTTCTATGTGTTCTATCTCTGATTGAGTAACAGATCTATTTTCTTTAATCATTGAAATTTAAAAGAGACTACTGTTATGCAAAATTTACCCTAAATCTAACATGGTATCAGAGCTTAGGGCGTAAAGAGCTCAAGACTTGCAGACTTGAGCCTGCGAAGATCCTCTCTTAAGGTTTGTTTTGCAGATCAGAAGTAAGGAATGGTTTCCTGTGTAGAAATGAGAAGGTTTTAAATTTTGATTAAGCTACAAGGTAAGTAAATATCTTCAACAGTCCTACTACCTTTTCTAAAAAAGGAAACTGTTAGAAAGGAACCTATTCCATGTCTAACTATTAGAAAATTGTTATGATAAGAACAGTTTGGACATAATGAAATTGTCTTGAAATTGGGATGTTTTCTAAAGGTTGTTATCTCTGCATCTTTTAGTAAGTGAGATTTGATCAAAGGTTTGAATGACTATGGGTTTGTCTGAAATTAAAGTACATAATAGACAAGTACTTTTTGTTCTAGTTCTAAAGGTCGGAAAGTGCACACCTGAAATAAATACAACTTTGTCACAATACTAGATTGTCTCTTTAATGCATACTAAGGTTGACCACTGTAACCTGCTTGTTCTTTCTATCACTTTGATCAAACCTATTAACAAGAAGATATCCTTTATATTTTTTGAACTGATAGATATACAAAAAAAAAGAGGGGACAGTGAATGATCTTGCTAGCACTTACGTGAAATGCAATTATTTGATCTTTTATGGAGTGTCTAATGCAAGTTTGGGAAAGTTTCTTTGTCAAGAAAATTCTAGAGACCAGGAACCCTTAGTGATTTCCCTAGTCTACCTTTGATCAGCAAGACTTTTCTTCTATACTGTTTGACTGAAGATTAAATGACAAACTCAGTTGAGAGAAGATACGATCTAGTCAAAGGACTGATGAAAATTGCTTGGAAAAACAAATCATCATCTTAAGATGATAGGTGATAATTTTGTAAAGTTTTTTTTGATTGATAAGTACTCAACTTTCATTTAATAAGCCGTTGATAAATTACATTGTCTTAACTGAATTGCTGAGATTCTTAAACTGTGTAATTGACAACACCTTATGCATCCTCATGTTGTATGTTACAAAGAGTAAACAAGTCTTAAAATTGACCACAATACATTGTGTGGTAGAAATTCAGAAATGAATTTGGTATTTAGCTTTGAATAAGATGACTCTTGACAATGTAGTCTTTGACATATCATTTTCTTATGGATGAGTATACACAGGACAGTAAGAGATTCTCTTACAGATATTAAAGTTACTTGAATTAACATATTTATTTCTGTAGAAGTCCTGGTTAATTTAAGTCAGTAGCATGATACAAAGTTCATGCATGGACACTTCATTTACATGACTACAAATGACATCAAGATGAGATTACCTTGCTGTCATCTCTATGTACCCATGTCTAAACTGAATACTGTCAGAATTTCATATAAATAAGGAATCTTTGTTCCCAGCACCTACTTATTTTTGATAAAGGTTAAGCCTTTCTCCTTGATTGGAAACTTAGTTGTCCATTGATCTTTTATGAAATACAACATATAAAGTTGGGCTAATTAATTAGTTAAAGAGTCCATCATTGTATCTTGGTAGATGGGATAATTTTTGTCTTGAGGAAACCCTACTGATATCATTTTTGTATTTGAGTCATTATCCTAAGCAGAGGAACTAAGAAGTCTGACTCAGCTTTTCATTTTTGAATCTCGTATTGGCATCAAGAACATCTTGAAAAGTTATGACACCTGATCAGAGTCAAAAGTCTGTATAGGTTCAGAATGAGAAAATTGACAAAGGGAGCAAACTGACAGAAAGGCAGATTTCTTGGACTCAGAGGGAGCAGTCCCTGAATATGGGTTAGTCCTTGTCCGACAACAAAATTAGCAGCTTAATAGAATCCAAGAATTCTATCAGTTTCCTTGAAAGGAAACCAACCTGATGCCAAGAAATACTAAAGAAAGCAGAAAAGCTTCCAACACCTAAAGGCACTGGCACATGTAGCAGAAACCAGATGTGTATTCTGGTCCTCTAGATGAAGTGAATCTTATGATTGATTCCGAAACTTCCACAATTGAAATAAGGAAGGTTGCTGTGACAGAAAAGAATGATGAATGGTCTATAAGAACTCATAATGAATCAGTGGTAATCTCCATCATCTTATAAAATAAATCCTATATGGAGGATATAATTGTGACTCATGACCTATGACAAGATCCTTACCTTCATCAGGATTTTTTTGTCACTTTCTTGTTTTGGATACTTCATCTGACAGATGTAAAGTTTTTTTTTCTCAAACGGTGAAGTAAAACAAGAGGTTATTCATGAAAAGAACCTCATGGATTATAAATCTGAGAGCTCGGTATGAAAGAACCTTGATATCATCCTTATATGAAGATCATTCAAAATCTTCATCTGTTTCTTACAGGAAATAATTTTTTTTTATAGCTCAGACTAAGAGGGAGCTCTTCTGAAGAAGTTGAAATGAAAGACTTGGATCTTTCACATTACCGAGCTTGAAGTTTTTGGCAGAAATCAAGAGAGATATTTCTCTCACAGGATAAATATGTAGTTGATGTGCTTCGCAGTTATGGCATGATAGACTGCAAATCCATGAGCACACAAATGATCTCTAATCTAAAGAATCTACAAGATCAGGCCACAAGTTTAGATCCAAAAGTTTCCACCTTACATCGACAGATCATTGATTTAACTCGTACATACGAGAAAAAACATCTGTTATACGGTAAATGTTCTTAGTCAGTTCATATGTGAACCGAAACATTTACATACAGTTACTGTGAAACACATTCTGAGATACGGTCTCAGATACACCTCAAGTAGAGGTATATGGCTCCATGGTTTCACAAATCCAGATTGGATGGGCAGTCCAGTGGATCAGAAAAGTACTTAAGGTTATTGCTTCAATTTGGGTTCAGCAATGATTTCCTGGTCCAACAGGAAATAGGGCTCCGTAGCCCAGAACACTGCAGAAGCTGAATACATTGCTGCTAGCGCTGCATGCAGAGAAGCAGTGTGGCTCAGGAAGCTTCTCTCATACTTGTTCAGTTCAGAGCTTGAACCCACAGTCATTCACTGTGACAATCAGAGTAGCGTAAAGCTCACTGAGAACCCTGTGCTTTTCAAAACACATCGTGATGAGATATCACTATGTCCGGTACATAGTTCATAAGAACGTCCTCAGTTTTTAGTGCTTCAACATCAGAACATACAGCAAATATTTTTCATCAAGCCACTGTCAAAGTTTGTATACTTTCGTGACAAGATTGATATAGCTGAGAATGCCTCTCTTGTTGAGAGGGAGTGTTAAATTTATAGCAGCTGCAAGAGCCATTCTCCTGGAGGATGGCAAGGACCCTAGCTAAAGTCTAAGGGCCCCCAGTGCACTCCTGGGGTATTTGGTCTGGGACAAAACAGTCAGTGCCAAGAGAAAATACCCTTCTTAGGGCCCCCAGTATCTGACTGGGGTTCTTAGTCTGAGACTAAGAAGCTAAAGCCCCTGGATATGTCTAGGGCCCCTGGAAATGTCCAGGGTACCCATGCCTTAGGCATAGGTTGATCCATGATCTAGTACCATGGTGGAAAATACCCCTAAGAGGCCCCCCAGTAGATGACTGGGGTTCTTGGTCTGGAACCAAGCAGTTAAGACCCCTGAGAGGGCCCCCAGTAGATGACTGGGGTTCTTGGTCTGGTACCAAGCAGTTAAGACCCCTGAGAGGGCCCCTAGTATATGACTGGGGTTCTTGGTCTATGACCAAGCAGTCAAAGCCCCTAGATAAGCCTAGGGACCCTGGAAAAGTCCAGGGTACCCATGCATACAGAATGGGTTGATTCTTGGTCTAGGACCAAGCAGTTAAAGTCCCTAGATAAGCCTAGGGCCCCTGGAAAATTCCAGAGTAGGGTTTATACTCAGTCCAGTTTTTAGCCTCTTGGGTAAGGGTTTTACTGTGTGAGGGTTTGGGCCTTGTTTGTGTTTTCTCCCTGTGGCCTCTTTGTTGGGTGGCAAGAAAGTTCCTTCATTCTTTGGCATTAAGATCCTCTATTGATCTATGAACTGAACCTTTGTCTAAGCATACTAAACTGGATCTATACCTTTTGTGGTTACTGAGCTATCTTCAAGGTAAGGTTGTTGTACCAGGTATGTGCCTTACTCATCTTTCTTTGATTTGGATTTGATTCTGTTTCAGATCTGTTTAAGATTGCATGCATTGAGTAGATCTAAAGATATAAATATATTGTGAAATGCTTGGACAGAATTGTTAGATCTGAAATCTGTTTTTAGTGATATAGATCTATTGTTATATTCAGATATGTTCATTGCTACATTAGAACAGAGTACTATCTTTAGATCTGAGTTTATATTCATATGTGATCAGAGTTTTTCTCTTAAGTTGTTGCTGTCCTTCATAGATCTACTTTCTATGTGTTCTTTCTCTGATTGAGTGACAAATCTATTTGCTTTAATCATTGAAATTTAAAAGAGACTACTGTTATGCAAAATTTACCCTAAATCTAACATGTTTAAATTTGAATTTAAACATGTGATTTTAATTTAACTTAAGTTAACCCTTACCCCAACACTATATAATAAACCCCCCCCCCTCTCACCTTCTACTCACCTATCATCCTAGTATGCTAGCATTGGTCTCCTCTAAGTCTGCGGCCTCTTTAATTCTGTTGGAGCTACCTCTTGGATTAGCTGTGGATACCTTCCAGCTTGCCGCCTTCTTTTTGCTGTGGATATTTTCTGGCTGCCGTGGGTGATTTCAGCTGCCGCCTATCTTGGGGATGTCCTTCCAGCACCTCCCTCCTTCCTTTGTCTGGTGTTGAAGTGTGTGGCTAGGTGCGGCCTTTCCTATGCTGGCTGTAGGTACAGATGCGGCCCTCCTATGTGTTTGTTGTTGGTGAAGGTGCAATCTCCATTGAGTTTGTTGGCTGGGGTACTGAGTTGCATGTGAACAGCGTGCCTTTATTTGAGTGAAATCTTTTGAGGTCACGGCCCTCTACTGTGAACAGATCTGAAGGGTTTTGGTAACCCTCTTCTCTATCTGCTGTGTGAAGAGCTTATTCAGTGTGCGACCCTCTTGCTAGGGTATTTTGTGGAGTGCCTTTTCTTTGCTAAGATTACCTAACAACTCACTTCTATTCACTGCCAAGATAAGGGTTTATACTCAGTCCAGTTTTCAGCCTCTTGGGTAAGGGTTTTACTGTGTGAGGGTTTGGGCCTTGTTTGTGTTTTCTCCCTGTGGCCTCTTTGTTGGGTGGCAAGAAAGTTCCTTCATTCTTTGGCATTAAGATCCTCTATTGATCTATGAACTGAACCTTTGTCTGAGCATACTAAACTGGATCTATACCTTTTGTGGTTACTGAGCTATCTTCAAGGTAAGGTTGTTGTACCAAGTATGTGCCTTACTCATCTTTCTTTGATTTGGATTTGATTCTGTTTCAGATCTATTTAAGATTGCATGCATTGATTAGATCTAAAGATATAAATATATTGTGAAATGCTTGGACAAAATTGTTAGATCTGAAATCTGTGTTTAGTGATATAGATCTATTGTTATATTCATATCTGTTCATTGCTACATTAGAACAGAGTACTATCTTTAGATCTGAGTTTATATTCATATGTGATCAGAGTTTTTCTCTTAAGTTGTTGTTGTCCTTCATAGATCTACTTTCTATGTGTTATATCTCTGATTGAGTAACAGATCTATTTTCTTTAATCATTGAAATTTAAAAGAGACTACTGTTCTGCAAAATTTACCCTAAATCTAACACTTTGAGCCTTAGAATCAATCTCGGGAACAACATCGTTTTGGTGTCGTTGCCAGGGATGGAGAAACAAAATCATTTTTCCCTGGGAGAACGAAAAGGTAAATTTTTGGTTTTTGATGGTGAACAAAGATTGAATACGTGAATAAGGCTTACTTCATATTTCACCTGGCGACTCCACCATAGACAAAACTTCCATTCAGTCGAAAGAATACTAGGAAAACTCACACGAAAAGTAGACTACGCCAATTTTGAATCTTGAATATTTTTTGAAACCAAGGGGATATCTCAGACAAACTGTTGCATCAGCAAGAAAGGTCTGTCAACCTAGAATTATACAAGTTAATGTTAATATTCCCGTGGAAGAACTAAGTCTTAAAGAAAAATTTAAACAATTTCATTTTGTAGAACCATCAACAAGCAAATCTGAAGTTAAACTAGAAACTCCAGAAGTAATTAATCCTCAAAGAAAAATTTGAGATTGACCAGATCATCCCTATTTCATTAATAGATATTTTTACCAATAAAAATAAAGAATCCATCTCAATCCCTACTATCACTGGTACACAGTCGATTCTCTCTCTTCCCGAAGTAATCAAAAGTTCAGTAGATCAGTCTTTTGAAGTTTTTGAAAATATCCTATTTAGTCCTCGCGTTATGTCTCCTAGACTTTCAATGGTTGGTGCTAGAGGTACTGGTGCTAAAGGTGCCAAAGGTGCAAGGGCTAGTGGAGAAGATCAACCTGTTAGGATATTTTCCAAGGTCATCGATATATATGCTCCCTTAGTTCTTCCTATTGTCCTTCATGATTTACCCAAAAATTACATGAAGAACCTCCCCAAATTCATGGGAGAAGGGTATCTAACAACAACAAAACATATAGCCTTTTTCAATCAATTTTCTAATATTCTCGGCATTGAGCATGCAGACATTTACACAAGACTGTTAGTGCATACTTTTGAAGGACAGATAAGAACTTGGTTCAAAGGACTTCTAGTAGGTTCTACACGATCATATGACGATCTAGAAACTTCCTTCCTAAGGAAATGGGGCGAGAAAAAGGATCATTTTTATTACTTAATCGAATTTGGATCCTTAATAAAGAAGACTTCTGAATCAATCCTAGAATTTATCCAAATATTTAATAATCTTTATCACAAAATCCCAGCCAAAGTTAAACCTTCTCAACCAACTGCAAAGGTCACTTTTGCAGGGGATTTTGATTCTTATTTATCTCTACTTTTGAGAGAAGTAAGATCCACTACTTTAACGGGGATGCAAGATGATGCTATAGAAATTGAATCCAATATGATGGCATCCGATAAGTTGAAAACTAAATTTGATATGGGAGCCAGAGAACCTAGGCGTTTTAAAGAACATGCAGGACCCTCTGGATCTGGAAAGTCCGTAGAAGAAAAAATGGATGAGATGGCCAAAATAATTAAAGATTTATCAAACAAAATTTCCAGGATGGAAATAGAGCAATCCAAACCTGATCCATATGTTAGGAATCAATTCAGGAGAAACCCTAATCCTCATATACAATAAAGACAAATAAAAAATGAGGATCAAAAGATTCAAGCTCTGTTTAAAACTGATAATTTCATGCAGAGAGATGAGGTGCAAGATTATGAGGAATTAGAGGAATATCTAAACAACCTCAGCATTGACGATCTTGAGCCTCACCTAACCAAACAGGATTATGAGAAATCCATAGATCTGGGATCTATGTTTAATAATGATGAAAACATCAACAATCTGGAGGACTCTACATACAAAGGTCTCACTGACACAATAATGGTTGAGCTTCAACATAAATATGATTTAAGGCCAAGAGAAAACAATTCTACAAGTATTCCACTGAAAAATATTTTATCACGAAACAAAGAAAATGAGGCAGCAATTACAAAACCATCAACTGAGATGCAAGTTTCCTGAACAAAGGAAGTTGGAATGAAAGCAGCACAAACTAAGAAGCCAGAAAATACAGAAGCTGAATTTTAGACCAGGGAAATTGAAAAATCAATTGGGACTTTCAATTTAGAGAATGAACTTGATAAAATTAAAATTCCAATGCCTCTGGTTGAACTTGATAGGAACCCGATCTATAAAAAACAAATTGCTAAAGCAATAAATTTTTCTGATGCTGAATGTCAAGCTGATGTTATCAATTTGCAGGAAGAAAAACATACAATCATGTTTGGACCACACATTGAAAGAAGTAAAAATTATGTTGCTCCTTTCTATATTACACTAATTGTGCATGATCATTTACTTCACAATTGCATGTTAGACTCATGAGCTTCACATAATTTAATGCCTAATATTATCATGGAAAAATTGGGCCTTGAAATTACCAAAACTTATTAGGATTTATACTCATTTGATTCTAGAAAGGTTAAGTGTCTAGGTATGATTAAAGATTTAGTGGTAAATCTTGCTCATGTTCCTGTGAAAACTATCCTTATGGATGTGGTTGTTTTTGACGTTCCTACCAAGTATGACATGCTTCTATCCAAATCTCAGGGTGCCAATTTAGGAGGATCGATTCAGCTAGTCATGACCTATGCTACAATTCCAATTTGGTGGACAATTTACTCAACTGTACAAAGAAACTAGACTGGCCTATACTGTAAGCGACCCTCAAAACCCCAGTAATTGCCTAGTCTATGTTGTTGATCAGGACTTAGGAAATTGTATATTATCCATAGATGATGATTTTGAAGAATGTATAGAATAAGAAAATAAAAAAAAATAGAAATTTCAAAGAAAAATATAAATATCAGAGAAGGGATGTGGAAAATGTTCTTCGATGGTGCTTCATCCTGTGAAGGAGCAGGAGCTAGAGTTTTATTCGTGGCACCAGGCGATGAGTATGTTATTCCTTTCTCTTATAGATTACAATGGGAGGTCAATTATACCAATAATTTATGTGAATATGAAGCTTTAGTTTTAGGATTAGAAGCTGCAAGAAAATTAAAAATCAAACATCTGATAGTTTATGGCGATGTCGAGCTCATTGTAAAACAAATAAAAAAACATTATCAAGCTAAGAATCCGAGATTGAGATCATACATAAATTGTGTCTGGGATCTTATAGATAATTTCTTCTTGTCCTTTAATATTCACTCTATTCCCAGAATGCAAAATCAACAAGTTGATTCTTTTGCCAAAGTTGTTGCGACTTTCATACCACCTACGGTTTTGAAACTAAAATATCATATCGAAATGAGGCATAGACCTTCGATTCTGAACAATGTTCAGCATTGGAAAGTGTTTGAAGACGACGAACAATTCAAACAGTTCCTGGAAATTTTTGACGAGTTCTCTGAAACCCACATAGATTAAGAAAATCAAAATGATCCTACTTGGATTATGCAGGAAGGAGAGAACCCAAAAAAGTTCCAAGATAAAATTGAAAATCACCGCATGCTCTTACTTAAGAACAATCAAATTCCCAGAGACTTGATCCCCTTAGAAAGGTTGTTTGACCAGGATGATATACCTTTAAAGTATACCTTGTGACCTCAACCCAAAGAAGTTGAAGACTTTAATGTAGGAAATAATGAAGATCTCAAAATGGTCAAAATATCAAAATACCTTTCGACCCAAATAAAGAGTAAATACATTGAGTTAATTAGATAGTATAAAGATGTTTTGCATGGTCTTATGATGATATAAAAACTTATGATACTTATGTTATTGAACACAAGATTCCCTTAAAACATGGTATTAAACCTTTAAGGAAAAATCTTAGACATATAAACCCAATTCTTCTGCTAGTAATAGAAAGGGAGGTTAAAAATATCCTTGACGCAAAAATCATTGTTCCCCTCAGATACTCTGAATGGGTGGCCAATTTGGTCCTCGTTAGAAAGAAGAACGTCGAAATAAGACTCTATGTTGATTTTAGGAACTTAAATCGGTCGTCTCTTAAATATAACTACCCGCTTCCAAAGATGGACCACGTTTTAGAGAAGGTAGTAGGGGATAACAAAATTTCTATGATTGATGGTTTCTCAGGATATAATTAGATCGTTGTTCATGAAGATGATAGAGAAAAGAATGCATTTAATACTCCATGGGGAACCTTTATGTATGATAAGATGACTTTTGGTTTTCTGAATGCAGGAGCAACTTTCTAGAGAGCAATGGATATCGCGTTCGTCGGTGAGAGAAAAATTTGTTGTTATTTATCTAGATGATCTGACAATTTTTTCCAATTATGATACCGAACATTTGATGCACCTCAGACAGACTTTTGAAAAATGCAAAAAATTTAGTTTGTCACTTAACCCCAAAAAATCACACTTTTCTATGAAATAAGGTAAACTTTTAGGTCATGTAGTTTCAAAATATAGAATCAAGGTTGATCCTAAGCGAGTTGAGGCTATTGACCTGATTAATATTCCTAGAAATAGAAAAGGGATTCAATCATTTTTAGGTAAGATCAATTTTTTGAGGAGATTTATTCCTAACTTTGTTGAAATAATCAAATTGGTTACAGATATGCTAAAAAAGGACAGTGAAGTAAAAAGGACTGCATAAGACAAGGCGTCTTTTGAGCGTGTTAAGAAAGATATAGGAGAAGCACCAGTATTGGCAAGTTCGAACTATACAAATGAATTCTTAATTTTCTCTTTCTCTTCTAAACATATTGTTGCAGTAGTGCTCCTTCAAAAGAACGAAGAAGGATTCACACAACCAATAGAATTTTTTAGCGAAAGCCTCAGGGATGCAGAGATAAGATATGATATACTTGAAAAACAACCTTATGCAATGGTGAAGGCTCTCAAGGCTTTCAGAATATATGTCTTGCACTCCAAAATAATTTCTTATGTGCCAACAAATGCAATTAAAGACATCTTGGTTCAGCCAGATAGTGATGGAAGGAGAGGTAGATGGTTGGCTAAAATTCAAGAGTTTGATTTAGAAGTGAAACCAACCAAGATAATGAAAGGTCAAGATTTGGCAAGGTTGTTAGCTGAATCAAATTTCAGAGAGCTTGGAATAAATAAATTCGAATCACATGATTCTCTTCTAGATATAGAGGAAATTGATGATCAAGCACCTATAATTAGGATTGAAGATAAGTTTTCTTCCTCTTCCTGGTACCGTGATATTGTTACATAACTCCTTACTCTTTAATGCCCAAATGACATGACTCCTTCTAAAGAAATAAATTTAAAATTACATGCAATTAAGTATTGCATTGTTGATAGCAAGTTGTACTGGAAAGACCCTCTGGGTTTTTTGTTATGTTGCCTGACAAAATATGAAACAAAAGGTGTTATTCATGAATTTCATGAAGGAGTATGCAGAGGTCATCATGCCTGGAGGGAAACAACTTACAATATTTTAAGGGCAGGATATTATTGGCCAAAGTTATTTACTGATGTAAATGAAAGGGTCAGAGCTTGCAATTGATGCCAACTATTCGTTGGTAAGCAAAATCTCCCTTCCTTACCTTTAATTCCAGTAAAAGTTGAAGCTATTTTCCAACAATGGGGCCTAGACTTCATCGGAGAGATCCATACGTAATCAAGTGCTCAACATAGATGGATTCTAACCGCTACCGATTACTTTACGAAATGGGTTGAAGCCATTCCAACTCAGAATGCTACAGATTCGGTAGTAAAAACTTTTTGGAAGAAAACATCCTAGCAAGATTTGGTTGTCCTTGAAAAATAGTCATTGATAACACTCCGGATTTTAAATCTATGGAAATGATCAATTTATGTCATAAATACAATATTGTTTTAGGTCATTCTACATCTTATTATCCTCAAGGAAATGGGTTGGCCAAATCATCTAACAAGATCTTGATGACTATAATAAAAAACGTTTTGACAAAAAATAAAAAAGCTTGGCATATTCACTTAAAGTATGCCTTATGGGAAAACCGAATTGACACCAAGAAATCTATAGGTATGTCTCCTTTCCAATTGGTTTATGTTATTGACGTTATCCTTCCTATCAATCTTTTGCTTCCCGTGATGAAACTATGGCAAGACGCAAATGAAGAGCCAAATGATGTTACGAGAAGAATGAATCAAATCATCGAAGTTCAACAGAACATATTAGAAGTGGATGATAAGATTCAAAAGTACCAGGATAATATGAAATCCCTTTTCAATAAAAAATCCAAAGACAGGGAGTTTCTTCCTGGCGATATAGTTTTAAAATGGGATGCTAGAAAGGAAGATGCACGAAAACATGGAAAATTTGATCATCTCTGGTTCGGACCATTCAAAATTGAAGTTGTTGAGGGAAAAAACGCATTCTCACTAGAAAATCTTGATGGAGAAATTCTTGACGCTCCTATCAACGAGTGTTATTTAAAACATTTCATGCAGTAGTCACATTTCAAATTTCCATTGTATATATCAGATTAGATTGACATTGGCTATTTTAATAATCATTTTTTCTTTTCTTTTTGTAAATTATCTGAGTCATTTGATCATTTGTTGTAAATATTTTTAATAATCTTATGATTGCTTGACATCATTAAAATGAAAAATAAAAACATTTGTATCACATATCGCCTCTATTTTATAGGATTTTCTGACATTTAGCATTTTATTCCTTTTGCAGAATAGATCGTGTTGAACAAGAGATGAAGTTGAATAAAAATTCGACACTCAAACATTCGATTTCTCTAAAAACAGGTGATAAATTAATAATATGCCTTGTTGAAAATTCAAAAGGAAAATAAGGTATGAGTTCCTAATCTTCTTATAGTTCAAATAAAATTTCAAGAAAATTCTTTTTGAAATGAATGTGAAGGAAGTTTTCTCATGATAATATTATCACCTGACCTAAAAATCAGAGAGGTATAAAGTTACAAATTAAAGTGTCATGTTGATAAATTCTAAAGCCATCTCTGAAATAAAAATAAAAATGATAATAAATAAACTCGAAAGAAATCTGAACTAAAATACACAAACTTGTGTAGGATCAGGATATTTTGTGTTGGGTCCTCTGAATCCTCGATTTGGTTATTTTTTCCTATCCCCAAGTTCTTATCCACTTCAGATTTTATTTATCCTTTCTTAGTCTTCATAAAAAGAAAGAAACTTACCTTGACTCCAAAAACTTAAAAACATATTTTCAAAACAAGATTAGGAGAAAATATTTGTGTTCGTTTGATTTAATTGAAAAAGTATGTCTAGGCTAATCCTGATAATTTTGGCTCTTTTATCGGACTTTAAACTGACTAATTCGCTCAAGGTTTACCTCTGAAAGATTAATATTCCCATGAAAAAAATTCCTATAGGCGAAGGTGTATTGAAAATTGGAAGAAATTTTGTTTCAGAGTATTCCTAAAATTGTTGATAGACCTTCTTTTCAAATATTTTAAACATATATCATCCCTTGTATGTAACATACAAAATGATTTCCCCCACTTCAAAATATTAAAATAAAAGACAAATGGTGAAAGGAAATTCATAATTTGATTGCCCCCATATTTTCCAAAAGATATCATGAAAGGAGATTGATATATTGATTGCCCTCATATTAGAAAAATACAAAAGTGTTAATTAAAGTGGTGAAAGGAAATTCAATGGGAGAAGTAGATAACTTCACTGGGGTACTGAACATGCTCGTTGGTAGTGAATCAATATCTATGATATATGTAAGGCTATCATACATATCCATATAACATACTATGCCATCTAGTTATCTTTCTAGTGATATTTACATCATGAACCAACTAGGGATTCCCTAAATAAATATGTTACATCTTCTTAACCTTGAAGTGAACAAAGTCGGTCGAAGGGATTCTTAAATAAAATTGGAGAATGTTTTTCAAAAAACAATAATGACTCCATTTACCCAATAAAGGAACTTGGTCTACTATTCTTCCATGCCTCATAGTGAGCCAAATCCCCAGTATTCTTCCATGCCTCACAGTGAGCCAAATCCCCAGATGGAGCCTATGTTGGAACACACATAGCTTTGGGATTTTTGAGCTTTATATATTTTACCCCTTAGAAATAAAAGTTTTACCCAAAGAAGCAAAAAAAAAAAAACTTAGAGAATTATTCTGGGAATTCGTCCTTTGGAGGATTTCTATCATACTACATCCAAAACTCCCGAATATTGAACAAACAAAGAACTTAAGGCTAATTCAATTTTTAAAACATGATTAATTGAAACATGAAAGTGATTGATAAGAGATTAACTTCTCTGTGAATTCAACCTTCAAGAGATTTTTGCCCTCTTACATTCAAAACCTCTGAACTTTGAACTGTCGAATTGTTAATGACGTTTATGATTGGCTAAAGTTAACAATTTGAATAATTATTGTGATATTCCAGGTGATAAATTCCATCATACTTTTTAATAATCTCTCTGTAAACAGATCTATACGAAGAATGATAAATTTTATAAAGTGCTTCGAATTTCAAAATCATTTTATCATTTACAATTAACAGTTTTTCATTCAGTGAAGAGATTACAGACTTCTCTTGTTACAGGCAAGCTAATCTTATTTCCTTAAAGGGTTATGGAGCCACGAAAAGTTGCAAGGAAGTTCGATAGACCAGATTTCAGAATCTAGCAGAACGTTAAACCAGTTTGGAAGCCTGATAAACTAAGAAAGGGACCAAATATGGAAAGGAGGGGCTAAATAGACAGAAATGGGAGAAATAATGTATATAGTACAAATCCACGAAGTGTTAAGCCACCGAAGTGAGATATCTGGCACTGCGTGTCCTTTTGATTTAGACGACTGATATTTACTTTGGGACTCCAGGCTTCGGGCATTTCAAGATGCACAATAGTACAAATCCTCGAAGTGCTAAGTCACCGAAGTGAGAGATATGGCATTGCGTGTCCTTTCGATTTATACGACTGAGATTTACTTTGGGACTTTGGGCTTCAGGTGTTCTGATATGCACAACATTACAAACCTTCCTGAGTGTCATATCTATCGAAACGTGTCGACTTCAATCAATGGTCTAGGTGAACTGCGGGCTTCAGGCCTTTAGGATTTCTTTACTCATCACTTCTTGCTTCCTCCTGGAGTACAAGATCTCCGAATACGGGGATCGTCTGCCACGTATCCCCTTCTTGGATCGATGGACATGAATCACACGAAGTTCACTCTGTCTTCTCTACATGTGACTGAGAGTTGTGACCTCGGCTTAAACTTTGGGCACTTATCTCACTTTGCGAAGATCGACAGATGTTTTTTTCTCCCATGGAGATCAGCGACCGAGAACGGTTGCGAGGGTAGAATTTGTGCGTGGTTTATTTTCGAAGGGCATTCCTGCAATTTAGACCGTGGTTTTCTCTCGGGGACATGTGGAATCACCAGGTGCATTGCGGGGCAAAAGACGAGTTACCTCAAAACCACTTCCTCATGCCCTCGCAAAATAGAATGTTAGAATCTTGACTCAACACATGTCCTCCACCCACTCCACCTTTCACCCTCAAGCCTATCACACCCTCCACGCTCCCTATATCGTCCATATCACCACCTACATTCTAACATCTACTCATCCCACCTCCTTATTGGATACTTGTCCCTATGACATCTTGTGCAGAAACAATTACTCTTAATCGTAAATGTTAGCCATCCCATAATGAGCCAACGCTAAGCTACATGTGAAAATACCACCCCCATATCTTCAACTACAATTCTTTATCATAGTAAATTCATTTGAAGGGACATATGGCAAAGGAATAAAATGGAAAAGACAATAAGCCAATGATTGTGGTGACCTTAGTGGACATGTGTACCCAGTCCAAAAATGCATCTGCGAGCAGATGAAGAGACAGGAAGCGCCATCACATCGAATCAGAACTCAACAATATATGTATGTTGTTATTTCATTCGGATGGTATTCTATTGTAGGAAGTCCAATGGTTTTCAGTTGAGACGATTTTTGTATAAATAGATAGATTTTGAATCTATTCGAGGTTGCTTCTTGCCGAATGTAAAGAGAAACTCTTTTTGAGTATTAATACAAGTGTAGACAGAGATTCTAAGTTTAGTTCAATTTGAGTTATGTGTTCCCTCTGTGTTTCCATTTCTCTGAATTTCCTTTTGTAATTCTTGAAGCGTGATTGATTGCAATTTAGTACTACATCTATTGTGATCATATTATACCAGGAGTTCATTCAGTAAACAAATTTTCCTCTGTTATTACTGTGAGTAAAACAAGACCTGTGATCTGTGTGAATTAGTGCATTTTTATATCCTGTTCAAGGGTCCATCTTCTACTTTTCTTCTACTGTGAACAAGGTGAGACTTATCTGTAATTGATACCTGACTTTGTTTAACAGTTTTGTAAATATTTCTACATCATTTGACATTATAATTGCGACTCAGATAACAAGATACATCCTTTGTACTGTCTTATTATTAATTTCATTTAAAGATTATTTCTCAGAAAAATGAAGGTAGAAAAAAGCACTCATAAAAAGATTCATTTAAAACCTTTGATGCCTGCCATTATTCTTTGAGCCTTAAAATCAATATCAGGAACAACACCGTCCACTATCTCGATTACTTTGAAGTCGAATTTAGTCCGCACTCCATCCAGATCTACTATCACTCCTTTTAGTCTTCCAATTGGTAGAACTCTGTGTTGATTTGCTAGTTTCAGTTGAACAAGTGAATATCCTAATGTGGGTTCTCCCATACATTGCCATGTATTTTTAGGTAATATATTTACTTTAGATCCTAAATCCAGTATAATATATCCCATGTTGAAATCTCCAATGTTGGCGTTAAGTCTAAATTCCTTGTTTGTTCTTCTTCTTGTATGCAGATGATTAATTGTTTTCTATTCTATCTTTCCTTCTTCCTCTATGCTACATTTTTCTAGCATATTTTGTAATACTTTAACAGAGGATGGATCATTTAGTAGTCTAACAAAGGATTGAAAAAAACCCTTAATGGTACTTACTTGTCCCAGGGGTTGTGTTTCTTCGGTGTGATCCAGCGATGGAGGCATCACATACATTGTTACTTCCTTACTATACTGCACAGTTGATGTCAATGCAATGTCTGGCTTCGTGAATTCTTTTATATCTTGTTTGAATATCTCCTTCTCATTTTGTGCATCAAACTGCTTATTTGGTTCGACATTATTTTTCACCCATTGGTGTTGTATTGGCTCTTGTCTTACTACATCGTTTCCTGTTTTAGATCCTCCCCACATAACTATGTTGATGTTTCTTCCTTCATCCCTCACTTCTGCTGAGATCCACCGAACATTCTGATTGTTCTTATTTCTCTTCTCCTATATATTCCCTAATAGTGTCGGACATTCTTCCATGTCATGATCTGGTGCACGACAATACATACAGGTCGTTGGTGGAAGTGGACATTCTCTTGCATAGTGTCCTGGTTGTTGACAATTGTGGCATACCACTGGTCCTCTACCTATTCCAAAGACACTTCTTGCTCTTCCTCCACCTCTGTAGCCAGTTCGATCCCCTCATGGTGCATTATATTGAGGCACCTGGTTATACTATGCAGTATTATAGTGTGGTTGTGTGGTATTATACTGCCACTGCGTAGTGTTATATTGTTGTTGAGCAGTGTTATACTACTACTGCGCAGTGTTGTATGGGGTTGGTACTTGGTTAAACTGAGGTGCGGCTTACCCGATCATCGTTTGTTCCTGCACCATGTATGCATCTGATGTTCTTTCCCTCATAAAGTCCATGGTTCTACAATATTTTTCATTGTGTCCTACTGACTTGAAAAAGTTGCAATACGAGCTCTTTGGTACTATCTGGTACTTATGAATCATTGGGTAGAGGTATGGATCATGACCCTATTTCTTACAGATCTCACACCATATTCCTCTTGTTGGCAATGGATTTGGCATTCCTGCTTCCATGTATTGCGCGAATGTTGGACATTCGTTCTTATGATGTCCTTATTTCCTACATGTGGTACACCAAATGGCTTCTCTTTTTTCCTTACCCTTGTTCTAGTTTAGATGGAACGTTAAGTTCTTTAGATCCTCCTTCAGCTCCTCTATGGTTGGATATGTCTTTTGGTATTGGTTCTCTTCCAATTTTAGGGCTTCCTGTAGAGCCTCTACCTGCGTCTGAAACTTTTGTTGTCGCAGCGGATATTTCAAGTGTGGTAGTAGTGAATTGATGAACAGATGCCTATGCTACATATATGTCATAACGTATTTTAGCTTTCCCTTCAACTGTTTGAATCTTTGGTCAATATCCCATATAGATTCTCCTAGTTTCTATCTAATCTCGATTATGTCGTTCATGTATTGATCCTCTGAACTAGGCTTCTGGAACTCATTTATCAATAGCTTCTTGATATCTCCAATCATTCTAGTTGTCCCTAGATGACTATTTGAAACTAAACTCATGTACCAATACAATGCATGATATCTTAGTGTGATAGATAATTGTGCAAGTTTAGTGTCCTCGTCTGTGATATGTTTTTATTCCCAAATCTTTTCACAGATAAACAGGTGCTTCTTTAGGTCCTCTGACGCCTCTCCTTTGAATTCTGGTAACCTGATGGTAGGATCATGTCCTTCCATCCTGAATGTTGAACTACTACCTCTGTGTGGTGTAGATAATTGACTATTCCTTCCTGAAATGTCTCCCCCAGTTGTTGTTCTTTTTGTATATGTATTTCCTGTTGTCTTCCTTCTCTCGAAATTCGGTTGTCTAAATGATGGTGTTCTTCTTGGTGTATTAGTCACACATGGGTTTATGGGTTCCACACTGACATTGATATGGATAGGAGTGTTGCCTTCTGTTTCATCTCTTGTACCTCTCGTCTTCCTCTCATATGTCGCGCACAGGATTTCCTCAATCTGCTCCATAGCTCGGAGATCCTCTACCTCCTCTTCATCACTTACCAAGACTTCCCTCGCAGATATGGCTCCCTTCTTGGTGTTCACCTTATATTGGTAGGGTACTCCACTATGCGTATTTCCAGTTGTTGCCATGATCCACTTGATCTGGTCTCTGTTCATCATAATTGGGTCCAAGGCCTCCTCCTTCTTTCCTATATCCCCTTCTCCTTCCATTTCTCCTTCTCCTGTCAGTGCTTCACCCCTTCTCCCATGCACAAAGGGAAATTTAGTTGTCTGACTCCATTGTCATCACACGTTTGTTATATAGTAATATCTTAATGGAAGTATATAATGATATGATGTACCTACCTCAAGGTCTCTTCAAGATTCCACTCTAGATGTCTGATCCGATTTGTAGGATGGTTGTCTTTCAATCTTTTTATCAACTCCTACAATATATGTGGGAAATCACAGAAAAATACTTCGTGCAAGTCACTGAATATGTACTTGTCCAGATATTTGTGCGGTGTTACCTTCGATTTTTTGTTATCTTTCTGCGTAAACTCTAACTCCTTTTTCTTCAACCAACTCTCTATCTCTGCCTTCGTTGGATTCCATGGTCTCAACATTACCTTTTAGATTCTCATTCTCTTAACGACTTGTTTTTCGATTCGACATTCATTTGACACAAATTCCCCAAATCTCACATACTCAGACCCATTTTCTTCCACGCAACTGGCAACATAACCATTTGTTGGTTGGATATCTTCTCTTCTATTGGTCTTGAGGATTCTTTATGGGGTATTTTGATTCTAATTTTCCATCATAGATTGACCTTGGTTAAGATTTAATAAGATTCCCAACAAAATCCCTTTCAAACTATCGACCCCTCTGGTGAACCAGAAGGAAACACAACACATAGAGTGTACTGCGCAGTCTCACCCGAGATAGTTCTATGGGTGGTTGCAATACTCAGGTGTTTGCAACCTAATACTAAGCGAGATCTATGGTTGTGAATTGTAATCTTTATTCATTCATTCTAACATCTAGTTATAACATTCATTCTATGCATGCATGTGGAATACCAAATCTACTTAGTATTTCATTCATCTAACATTCATCAATTAATCAGACATAAAGACACATTCATTCATTCACATAACACAGTGTTATCGTGGTTCACCCCCTCCCGGGATATGCCCACAAAGATCTGGCTCTCAAGATCTTATTATAGTTCAGAAATATCTCATGCCATGCGTGGTTACAATCTTAGTTCTCCCCCTTTCACACATGCTCCTCGATCCCTATGCGGATGACTAGATCACACCAGGATCCTCAGCCTACGATCTAACCCCCAAGATTGAGTCACTCACTCCTTCCTTAGCTCACCATATTAATGACTCATATAGTTCTTACAACTCTCTCTCTCTCTCTCTCTCTCTCTCTCTCTCTCTCTCTGTACCCTTCTCCTGGTCTCTCTGTCGTCTATCTTTCTCCTCTAAGTACTAATTATTTATATCCTTGGCTCACCAGCCATTGCAATACATTAAAAAAAACCTAACCCTAGCGTCATTAGGTTTTCCTTGCATGCATGCCTCTCCTGCTTCTCTTGCACGTGCTTATTTTCCTTCCAACTGTTGTTTCCTCCTGGCATGCTTCTCCTCCGAAAATAGCCTTTCTTCCTGACTAGGCCTACATCCAATAGTATATGTTAAGCAATTCATTCAATTAATTATCCTGACACATCGATCGTTGATGGAGTTCAAATCAAAGAATCATATTACACTTGATTTGAGATCAACGACTCATATTTAAAGGGATGTTATAATAGTAAAACAATCAATTTTATATGAAAATTTCCAAATTTTTCATATTTTTGAAGATCATTAACTTGTAGGAAAATTTTGAGGGCCTAAACAACGTTACGAGGAGTTCTAATTTTCAATACTGTAAGTTTTGTAGGCACCACATAGAGTCTCTATGGCTTAAATGAAAGAGATTGAGGATATATTTCCAATGAGCTAATCTATTTGAAAAATAGAGCTCATATAAGAAAGTTACAGCCAAAATAGTAAGGGTAAAATTTTAGTGCTAGATTACTTCAAGAGGGCATAAATCCTTGCTTAGAGATCCATTTGGGGCACATGAGAAGTTTTTAGAAATATTATGAACCATAGAATACAACCATGGAGCCAAATTTACGATCTGGGTATGTAAAAATGTGCAAGAAGGAAAATAAGACACATGTAGCATACAAGGGTAAATTGAGTAAAACTGCCAAAACTTCTCTGGACCATAACTTTCAGCTCAGAGCTCGGACTTGAGAAAATGAATAGTTACTAGAAATTTCTTGAGGAGGAGAAAATACCTATCTACCTAGAATTTTGATTTGGATAATAAAATTTTCCATAAATTAATAAATATATTTTTGTAACAATAAAAGACTTGAAATTGCAGCTTGTAAATGTTGTAACTTTTCGCTCAGAACTCATATTGAGGCATGGGTATAGCCATTGGAAAGTTGTTTCAGAGAGGAATGCATATAAGGAATCATATTTTGATTTGGTGCATTATGTTCTTCATAAATTGGTATAAAGAGTATCTTTTATTCTAATTGATGAAATGTTTTATATTATTTTTGTTTTAACAATAATTATTACTTGCATGTTTCTTACAGAATTAGAGTTACAAGAAAGAAAATTTGGTTATTATATGAGGACTAGAGTCATGCACTATGCTCAAGGATCTTATAGACATGACGAGGATATCAAAGGTCTTCATGTCAAAATGGGTAATGTTGAGAGATAGTCTAATGGGAGAAGATAAAGGCAGGAGCCTATAACTATGAGAAGCCTGCATAGAGAGGTGCATAGTTATAAAGATGATAATGAAAGGATTATGAAGGCTCAGGAAGAGTTACTTCAAATTTTTAATATGTTACATAATAAAATTAACTAAGGCTTTGGAACCAAACAAGAAGCTAGTGCTAGACAAGTGACTACATCTAGATCCCAAAGAAAAAGGGATGATAATGGGAATGACAGGTAGTCAAGAAGCATGAGTAGGCACCATCATTCTCCAAGGAAATCCACCAAAAGAACTCATGCAATTTTAGGGCTAGGGAGCATCCCAAGTGTGTCTCTTATCCAGAGGAAATGAAGAAGGCTCAAGGTAGACATATTCCAAGGTGAACTCATGAAAATTAAGCCACCAACTTTCAATGGTGAGCACAATAAAGCAGAAGAGGGTGAGGCCTAGTTGTTGCAAATGAAGAAATATTTCCAGTTGCATGATTAACCCTCCAAGGTAGAACCTATAATTGCAACCTACCAATTGCAAGGAAAGGCATCCATGTGGTGCGATCATCTTAAGAAATCCAAGCACCTTGATGAGAAGAGGATCTCATGGAGGCAGTTCAAAGGAAATTTCGAAGAGAAATATTTGTCCAATCATTATTATGAAAGGAAGATGAAATATTTATTTGAACTCAAGCTAGGAACCATATCAATGTAATAATATGAGAAACGGTTCTTTGAATTTCTAAAGTATGTTTACTTCATAAAGGATGAGAAGGTCAAAATCCAAAGGTTTCTAAGTGGGTTACCCTCCTTCTACAGTGTCAATATTCAATATGATAACCCCAAAAATTTGGAAGAAGCCATAAGGAGAAAAGAAAATTTTTATGATAAAAATAGAGGAAGGTCATTTTTCCAAAAGGCTAGAAATGAAAAGATGAAAGGTAAAAAGGATCGAAGGAAGAAATGTTTTAAGCTGCCCTTTTTTAGGAATAACTCCCAAGAAAATCAGCAAGGTCAGTCATCCCAAAATGAGTATAAAATTGCAAATTCATTTGGGAAAAGGCCAAGGAAGTAGCCTGTACAATGTTGGGGATGTGAGGGAAATCACCTATATAGGGACTTCCCTCACAAAAGAAGAAATAATGAAGACTATCCACAACATTCAAGAGGCTAAAATAGTGAAATACATGGGAGGAAACATGCCAGGGATTTATGCGGCCTTGGATGACAAGCAAGATGAATATCAATCATCCATGATTAAAGTGGAAGGTAAGATTGATAACCATCCCATAGAAATTTTAATTGATTCTAGAGCTATCCATAGTTACATAAATGTTAACATTGTTGAAATATTTCGTTTGAAAAGGAGTAAGCATAAGAAATCTTGGTTAGTTCAATTAGCCACAAGAGCTAGAGGAAAATCAATGAGTTGGTTAAAGATTGTCTAATAGACATGAATGGACTCAGTATGAAGGTAGATGTAAACGTCATATCATTGAGTTTGTATGATTATCTAATTGGCACGGATTGGTTGGAAAACACCATGTTGTCCTAGACTATTACAACAATACAATCGCGTGTCTTAACGAAAAAGGGAAGCAAGGCAAGATTCAAGGAATTCCAAGAACTGTAGTTGTTAGAGAGATTTCAACTATGCAGTTGAAAAAGAGTTTCAGGAAGGGATGTTAAATTTTTGCATCCCATATGGAAGAGGCAACTTTAGATAAAGTGGCAAGCATGGAATACCATCCGATCTTGATGGATTTTGAAGATGTTTTTAAGGAGATCCTGGGGTTTCCAGCAAAGAGAGACATTGATTTCTCTATTGATTTAGTGTCAGGATTTTCCCCAGTGTCCAAGACGTCGTATAGAATGGGTACACTAGAATTGAAAGAGTTGCAGATGCATATTGAAGAGTTGTTAAAGAAGAAGTATATATGCCAAAGTGTGTCACCTTGGAGATCCCCTGTTATTTTTTTGAAGGATGGAACCTTGAGGCTATGTATTGATTTTAGATAGCTAAATAAGGTCACCATAAAGAAAAATGTCATTTTCCAAGGATTGATGATTTGTTAGATTAGTTGAAAGGTGCAAGAATATTTTCAAAGATTGACTTGAGATTGGGTTATCATCAAGTGAGGATAAAGGAAGAAGACATCAACAAGACAACATTCAGAAAAATATATGGGCATTGTGAATTCAAGGTAGTACCATTTGGTCTACCAAATGCCCCATTTGTTTTTATGTTCTTGATGAATGGAGTGTCCAGGGAGTACTTGAACAAGTTTGTAATTATGTTCCTAGATGATATACTCATCTACTCTAAGTCAAAAGAGGAACATGAGAAACATTTAAGAATGGTGTTGCAAGTTTTAAAAGATCATAAATTGTATGCTAAGCTAATTAAGTGCATCTTTTATCAAAATAAGATTCACTACTTGGGGCATATAATTTTAGTAGAAGGAATATAAGTTGATCCTGAGAAGATAGAGGTCATTAGAGGATCGCCAACACCAAAGAATGTGACATAGGTCGGATAACTTATGGGTCTTGTTGGTTATTACCGAATATTCATAAAAGGATTCTCAAATATTGCAAGTACAATCACTTATTTTCAAAATAAGGGAGTGAAATTTGAATGGAATTCCATATTTGAAGAGAGCTTTTAGCAGCTGAAAGACATTGCGATCAAGGAAGATCCAGGATGGACAAAATTTTAAATTCCTCATATTTCCTCAATACTAGAACCATTTCGAATAGCTCGATGAGAGATTTCCGACGGCATGAATGAGATTTCAAGCGACCTCCGTATGCAAAAGTTATGACCGGTCAAAGTTATGGTCCAATAGGGAAAAGTCGAAGTGATAGAGGCATGTGGAAGTGATGATGTGTCATGATCACGTGGTAGTGATGACATGGAAATGATGACATGGTAGTGTTTATGTGGCATGATGACATGGAAGTGATGATGTGACAGTGTTGACATGGCAATGACACATGGAAGACAGGTAGACTAGTGAGCAAGTGACACATGGAACCACGTGGCACATGGGTGGTCATGGAATATTTCATTGGTTATGGTTTATTTAGTTAACAAATGAATTAAAATTATTTTTAAACATATAACAAATAATTATTAAAAAACCATATTCCATTAAAAGTGGATCCATTCTCTATTAAAAGAGGATCCAAAATCCATTAAAAGTGGATTTGGTTATATTAAAATATGTCAATTTGTTATATGATATATGGTTATAAACCATATATATTATATGGTTGTTAAAACATATATTTCATACCCATTTAAAAAAAATGGTCAAAGCAATTAAAATTGGGGAATCATATCATATGGATGGATTATGTCATATGGTTATGGATCTTAACCATATATATATGGTTCACCAAAAATTAGTTGGCCATATATTATATATGGGATTTTTAAAGACCGTATGATTATTTTTTATGGTTTCCATTGCATAGGCCATATATTATTGGGGAAAAACCATATATGGTTGTTGAGATATATTTGTATGGTTAACTAATTAATTGGTTTGGTCGAACCATATATGTATTAAAGTTGATATTTAGTATGTTTTATTCCCCAAATTAAAAGAGACCAAATCCCAATAAATGTGGGTGAAGGAATACTTTAAGTATTGACCCTTTGGTATATAACCAAGGGGGATTTTACCATTGAGGGGAGGTAATTTCCATGCCCAAGAGGATTGCTTTTAATGAAGGAATCCCAGAGAAGAACATAGTCGTCTGTATAGTCATTTTTTATCAAAATTTATAGGCGTGCACAATGGTGTAGACTGAAACTAGATTTGATAAATAGAATTGAGAGTCATTTAAAAAAAATGGATATGTTCATGTAATTTTTCCAATTTTGTTGATTTAATGAAAAGGCCACTCCACGAGAAGCGCACCCAGAGATGTAGTCAGGGTGTCTGGTGAACTCTGTTATCAAGTTTTGGTGTATTTGTGTAATTGTTTTCTCTTTGATCTCCTCTTTAATTTTCACAATTTACTTATGTGAATGGGTTATGCAAGTTAATTTCGTAAGTAAATATTCTAGTTAAATTGAAGTTATCTACATAACAATGTTAGATGCACTTTCAATTTAAAGATCTTGTTAACTGAGAAAAAAATTGTTATCAATGAAGGATTAATGATTAAATTGGTGATTGAAAAATTATTAGATCATATTGACAAGTGTAACAATCTTGAAGATTGCATATCCATATGAATACTTTGTAGTGTGCATGGATGCATGCAAGGAAGGGCTTGGTGGAGTTCTCAATCAAAAGGATCATGTGGTATGCTATGAATCCAAAAAATTAAAAGAGCATGAAAACAACCATACCACCCATGATCTAGAGTTAGAAACAATTGTACATGCATTAAAAATGTCGAGACATTACCTCATGGGGAGGAAATTTGAGCTAAGGACAGAGCACTGTGTTCTGAAGCATTTTTTTGAACATCCAACATTAAATGCTAGACAAACTAGATGGATGAAATTTCTAAGTGAATTTGACTTTGAAATTAAGCATATAAAGGGAAAGGAAAATCAAGTGGTTGATGCACTCGACGAGAGAGCTCATGAAGTGCATGTTGCAGCCATTATAATTTACATGACTAATTTGAAAGATAAAATTATTGTAGAAAAAAGTTCGGATCAACAGTATTTGGGCATAAAAGAAAAAAATACAGTAAGGAAATCTTCAGTAGAAATTTAATTATTATGAGATGAAAGAAGATGTAATTTTCATGTACAAAGGAAATTTATATGTACTGAATTCCAATGAATTGAAAAATGCAGTGCTAAAGGAAATGCACAATGTGTCATATGTTGGACATCTAGGATACCATACGACAATTGTTATTGTGAGAAGCCAATACTTTTGGCCAAGAATGAAGAAAGAAGTGGCTAATTACATAGTCAAATGTCTAGAATTCAAGAAGGAAAAGACAGAGCATAAGCATATGTTGTAGTTAGGGAGAAAGTACAAGAAGGTTGTCAGTAGGTCCTTACATAGAGAAATACAAGTTATAGCATCATATATAGAAGCACACAAGTATACGGATAGACATACAAAATAGTGGGAGAAACATCAAAGTATTTTATTAGATGTAGCCAAAAAAACCTATGTATTTCCATTACATGATGATAATGTGTGTGTGTGTGACGTATAATTACTAGTCGGTTACATTTCTTAACTATCATGTCGGTCGACTCTAACTGCATATTCAACCAACTTCCCTAATAGACTACTACAGTCCACTCAACTGGTGGGTCTAGTTGGCATAGCCAACTAGCCCCTACAATATATCACCCGTCCCCTCAATTTATTTCTCGTCTCAAGCAAGAGGGGATTGTGACAAAATTACAAAATTTTCTACTATGTCCTTCTTTTGAGGCTATTACAAAATGAGAATAAGAAAGAAAAAGAAGAGAGAATTTTGGAGTTGAGTTCTAGTGAAGTCTATTTGTTTGTTGAATCGTATATGTTTCTATTTGCAGGTAGATCACTCCTTTAATACTACATTTTGGGAAGTTTCGGGATTTAGATACAACTTTCCAACTTTTTCTTAGTTGAATGCTAGAGTTTGGCAACATCCCTAGTTTTTTTTCATGTCCACATTCATCTTTTCTTCCCACATAAGAGTATTAATTCAAATGATGATTTCACATTTTATTTCGGCACTCCATTCAAGTAACTTGAACTAGACTATGAATTAAATAACATATCTTATCAATTACTCTTGAATGCCCCTTTGTCCTTGGGATTAAGAGAATGGTACCAAGGGGTAACGTTCCTTCATTCACGTGATGGTGAGTATCTTCTCCTGACATCTGTATCCAATATGGCTAGCCAACTTCTCCCTTCTATAGATCTAGATCAGGTGGGTCATCGTGTGAAACATTCATCATCAACATAGTCTATTGTTTAGAAACTTAACTGCTTGCATGATGGTTTCACTTTGTTCCTTTACCTATGA